>JAJMAX010000114.1:0-32670 GCA_030565105.1 Vanderwaltozyma verrucispora
AAAAAGCAAAAACCCCACGTGGAGTTTGGACTTTTCAAAAGTCCAGCCAGGCCTAGTCATATCTCTGGCATTAACGTCAAAACACTTCTCTGGAGATAATGAGAAAAAACTAAAGAGACAGAGAAGAGAGCAATTCCTAGCATCTTTTTACCCTACCCTTTGAGCACCTTCTTAATAGTGGTGGTGGTACTGGTTCGTGTAAAAGGCTTTCAATAGTTTGATTTACTCTTCTTAAACCCGAAGCTAAAGCTAAACGGAAATGAGATTAACACCGAAACATTCATTTTCAATATATTCACAGTCAATAACACTGTTCAATGTCCTTATCATAAATGTCTTTACCAATAAATCAACATTTCTTTTAATTGTTTGTACGTACGAATATAAACAAGTGTATAGATTCCATAATCATCATAGATATTGAATTACATTTATGGCTATTCAAATATCTATCAACAACTGTTTCATACAACTTTCTATTTATTAAAAATAATACAGATAAGTATTGTAATATTTACATATAGTACTTGTTTGCTAAAAGGTAAAAATGAACCGGATACATTATTATGAATGTAGATTAATTCCGGAATTTTATTTACCTTCTCTTTATTGTAATGTCCTTATTAATGATTCTTTATCATTATTTCTAAGGGTAATAAACTCATTTACTTCATTAGATAAGATTTCAATATTATTATTTAAATTTTCATAAAATTTAATACCATCTTTAATATTTTCTTTCACTTGTTGAAATAATTTAAATGATTGTTCCCAATCTTTAATGTATATTTCCATTGGTGTTAATCTTCTTAAAGTATTTTCATTATTATCATCATCACCTATCTTTGATTCGATCTCTTTTATTAATTTATCATTTTTTTCTCTGATATCATTAATATCATTAAAAAATTTTGAAAATGATTTATTTAAATGATCATTATATTCACTTTCAAAATTGGTTTCATTAGTTTTCTTATACTTATCAATAATATATGGCAACATTCGACTACTAAATGATGTATTTTCAATTTTACAAATTAAATCCTCTCTGTTATCCAATTCAATTTTTATTTTTTTAATCATTGGATCAAAGTTTTCTTTATTTTTATCTTTAATTATATTTATAGTATCTCTAATCTCTGAAGTTAATAATTGTTTATCAATTAAATCGAATGTATTCTTTGTTTCCTCATCAATTGATTCACCCTGTTTTAAATAATCTTTTAATTTATTTAATTTTTCAATCAATTTGATATTGACAACAGATGAGCTTTCTAATTTCCAATTCATTGTTCCATATTTAATTCTTAACTCATTATCCTCGTTCTCTTCATCTTGTAATATTTTAGATATCTTATTGAGATTATTAAAAATATTCTTATTAAAAGTTTTAAATTTTGAAAATTCTTCATCGCATTTGGAGAAATCATCAAAACTTAATGGAATCATATTTTCCGGAATACTTGTAGTTGATAAACTATCAATCAAGATTTTATTGAATGATTTTATTCTACTAATAAAATTAATGTTAACATATTCAGATTGTCTTTCTGTATATGCTGTTGCTGCATCAAGTACGGATATAGGTATCAAATCTTTAAATATTTTATTGATATGAGCTGAGTTATATAATAGCTTTTCAATTTCAACTACTGGATTGAACATTGAAGCACCTTTAATTTCTGTAATTGTTTCGTTAACAGGTTCTAAATATATGAAATCATTATCTCTTTGAGTTTCTTTCAATAAATTATTGATTTCTTTCATAAAAGTGTCTTTATTATTCAATACATTACATGTATATTCGCTTAAAGACTCTTTTGCAATCAATAAGGATCTTATCATTTCACCATGTTTTTTTTTATCACCTAAAGCCAGAGCATTTCTATAATAAGTTACAGCTTTAAAATAATATTTTTTACCGTTTAGAAACTTAATCCAATCAGATCTAATCAATTCACTTTTTTTGGCATACTTCTCTGCTTCTTCGTAATATATTGATGTTTGTTGAGATAATTTCGCAATCAATGAGTCTTTATGTCTGTCATGAATTGCCTTAAACCAAAATACTTCTTGAGCTTCAGCTAATGTAATATAAACTAATGTTTTGGCACTATTTATATCAATGATTGGTTCTTTTGTATCTTCAATATGATCAGAAATGTATTGAAAATATCCAGAACTGTTTTGAAAATAACTGTAGGACTTTTTTAACCCATCTTGAGTGCCATCGTCATATTTACATGCTAAAAGTGAATATAAAACACCAATATTGTAAATAACATTCAATTGCTCAAATTTAATGGAAAATTGTGATGATTTGTGTGATTTTTGAGATAGTGTTTGAAACCAAGTAAATTCGATTTTGTTCTCAGGAAACTTTGTCAAAAGCTGAGTTAAATAGTTATAGTATAGTTTTAAGTTATGCAAAGTATTCTCATCAATACTAGGATTAGAAATATCTGTTCTAAGATGATGAACTGCTGAAATATCTTCTTTAAAGAAGGAGGATGTTTGGTAGGATGTCAAATCTATTAAAGATGATAATTTTTCAACCAAATCAATATCTAACGTTCTTTTAAATGGAATCGTTAGTAATTCTGACATTTTTAAGTCACTCAAACAAAGCAGTAGCCAAAGACTAAAGGAAGTATACTACTAGAAGTGCTTTTTAGTGATACATTTATCGTATCTTTCTGAAATAGACTTGAATTAAATTGCTTTTTATTTATTTCAGAATGTCATTTTTCATAAATTTCAAGAAAATATAATAGTTTCTTCAATTATATACGTTTATGTATATATCCGAATGCCTGGTATTGAGGAAATATATATATATTATCGGTTACCATATGGTAAGTATTATATATATTATAATATTATTTATCAACTAAATTAATTATATTTATTCGTGATAGTATATCAATTAATCACCAAAGTACTTTCAACTTTTAAGAATCTAAAAACACTTCCCTTCACAGACAAAATTGGCCGGTTGATATCAATGAAAATATTTCTATCGATAATGTATTTATATGTATATTCATTGAGTAGCATCCAGCATTTTCGCTAAAGGCAAAACTTTTCACCACATATCTACAACGTAATACTTTGTGTTCATGTGAACAATTTACCTCTAGATTCTTGAAGTTCAAAATCTTCAGGAGCATCTTTAAAATCAGCATCCTCAGGAACTGGATCTATAACTAATGAATTTCCTTTACTGTTGCTTGTAAGACCAGCAAATGGTGTTAATTTCAAGGATGAAGATCTCGCTAAATCAATTTTGTCCATCCCAACAATATCTTCTTCATCAGGATCTTGAATTTTATTAATTTCATTTGCAGAGCTTTTTAATTCGCTCAACAAAAATGTAATATTTGTTACTCTTGATTTTAAAGATTCAGATCCTAAAATATTACCATTTTTGTTTGAGAGGTTTTTCATATTACCGTTAATAAATGCTTTCTTTAAATCAGAAATTTTTGGTGCTCTCGTTTTAAAATTGTTTAAAGAATTTGCATCTAATGAAATATTTCTATTTTCTGATTTTGAAGTGCTTATTGGTTGCGACACAGTTATTGTTGTATTTGTAAATCCTGCTGATAACGATCTTGTATTCACTTCACTTTTTGATCTTGAAAAACTCATATCCGATGTTAAGTCAGATAGTGATAGTTGGGTGCCTCGAGAGGCAAGAATTTCAGTACCTCTTTTACTATAGATATTAGAGCCTGAATCTGAATAAAAATTGACTAAATCATCTTTTGAAAAAAGGGAATCATTATCTTTTTTAAAGTTGGTTTGTGTTTCATAATCTTTAATCTTTAAAAAATTAGCAGCTTCTAAATGATATGTGTAATAAATAGGAGCTGGGACTGTAAAATTTGATAAAAAATAATTTAATCCTGATAATAAGGCAATATTTTTATATTTTATGAAAATTTCTTTCATCATTTTCTGTTGAATATCAATATTGTCTTTCATATCGCATATTAACTGAAATAGATTTGTAATTAGATAACCACTAAATATTTTATCATCCACAATTTTAAAAAGTGTGAGTCTGTCAGTAGATGGAACAAAATTAAATAACTCAATAAATAAATCTAATCTAATGCAGGGTTGTTCGATTTGATCTACAATCTTATTGATATCGTTAACTAATATAGTTTGTTCTTCTTCTTTAGGATTAGCTCTTAATGCATTTAATAATTCATATAACATATCAGTTGTTTGTTCGCTATAATACATTTTAGCGTTTAGAGTTCCGATAGTCAAATAACATTGCTTAACAATATATGGGTTATTCAAATTCTTCAATTGAAAAGCTAATAGTTTTCTCATTATATCTAGAATACTTAAACCAGCAAGGCTGACGTTCGAAACTAATATAGATGAAACTAATTTCAATATGATATCACACTTTACATCTTTATTTTTATCAGATAATTTACCAATCATTAATAACACAACAATATATCTAAGTTGAACAGGAATTCCATCACATATATATTCTAACAAATCCTTATTTGGAGTTGTTTGTAAAAATGATATCAAGGAATCAATAGAAATAGTTAATTTATCAGTTTCATTAGTGACAAAATATGATTTTAGCACTTGTAATGTTAATTCGGAGTCTTCCTCGACATCATTTAAACCAAAAGAACGAGTATGCGTTCTACTTAATCTTTTTGATAAGTTATGATCTATAGTTGTATCCAATTTGGTAATATTATATTCTTGATGGGATTCTTTAAATTTTAAAAGTGTGAAAGTTACAGACTCAAAAATTAAATGGTTTAATCTTGGGCTACTGCCTAAATTTGATGTATATGAGATAGCTAAACAACCCTTCAATAGCAATTCATCATTGTGTAATGTGTCATTAACAAGTTTAAAGAACAATGAAGACAATTCATTAAACGAATTAATAAACTCAATATCACCATTTGTTAACACATCATCGACATTCTGACAAATACTTTTAAAAACTTCTTGAATCAAATCAATAATAGCCAAATCGGTATTGATACTTTTATCTGAAAGAACTCTATTAGTAATTGATAAAAAATCCTTTACAAAAACATTTAGATTCTCTTTACAATGTAAAATAATTTCATTTAATAAAACTAACGTAACAGAAATATTACCAACATTTTTTTTACGTAAATCAATCAGTGATCTTTTAATCAAATAAGAACTAACTTTTTCTAATTTGCTACGTCTAGAGTTGACATAATACAATAAATAAGCAGTTTCAGATGATTTTGGCTTTTTATCAGTTGTTCTGCCATTTGGGTAACAATTATTAACCAATTTTTGATGTTTCGGGGTATAAATCAGTCTCATCATAAATTGGAATTGGAATTGGAATTGATAATTAATTAGTGGATAAACTTTAATATTTCTTCAATATTATATTACTAAATAATTGATTCAACTAGTAATGTTCTCAGATGTCAAATTAACTCAAAACAGATCAACTTCTCTATCATTAAACTCTTCCAAAACTGTTTTTATGTATATTTTTTTTGACGTATTTTTTTTTCAGAACATGATATTTCAATTTCTTCATATCCAGAGAATTATAGAGCATGCCGTAAAATGTAAAATTTGATATACTGAAAATATGCATATAAATCACTGATGAGCTGAACAATTTGTAGGTGGAAATGGGTAAAACAGAGTAGAAAATTGAGGTAATTACACTCAATATACTAGATAAATATACAATTAAAGGATGGCACCTGTTCCGATATATATAAAAGGTGGTGTCTGGAGTAATATTGAGGATCAAATATTGAAAGCTGCTATTCAGAAATATGGTTCACATCAATGGAGTAAAGTAGCTTCTTTATTACAGAAAAAATCAGCAAGGCAATGTGAATTGAGGTGGAATGAGTATTTGAATCCGAGACTTAATAAAACCAGTTTTACCAAAGAAGAAGATGTCAAGCTATTGGATTTAGCAAGAAAGCTTTCTAATCAATGGAGGACTATTGCTGATATGATGGGACGTCCTGCTCAAGTCTGTATTGAAAGATATAATAAATTATTAGCTGGCGATAATCAAGATGATGAGTTTAAACTTGGGTCATCATTAAACCTTAAAGCAGGGGAAGTTAATCCTATTGCGGAAACACAGATGGCAAAACCAGACGTAGAAAATTTAGCAGATGATGAACGTGAAATGTTAGCAGAAGCCAAAATTCGTTTATTGAATACACAAGGTAAAAAAGCTACTAGAAAGATAAGAGAACGAATGTTAGAAGAATCAAAAAGGATTGCACAATTACAAAAAAGAAGGGAATTGAAACAATCAGGGATTAGTACTAAAATTAAAGGGTCTCGTAAAAGATATGAATCAGAAATAGATTATAATGAAGATATTATTTATGAACATGCACCACGTCAAGGAATATACGACACAGCAGCTGAAGATGTAAGATTAGTAAGAAACCTTGAAAAATTTCAACAAAAAGTAGATAGAAAAGGTTTAAAAGATCGTCAACATGATAGGTCATTAAATGATAAAAATAAAGACCAAAAAAAAAGGACATTCAAGGAAGAAGAGGATCTTTCGAAACCCTTGACTGCTGATGATAATATACTGACTAATGAATATAAAAAACCAAAGTTATCATTGTCAAAACCTGGCGAAGCTTCGAGAACTGATTATGGCGAGTTACTTGATGAAAGTAGGCAAGCAATTAAAGTGAATAAGGCAATGGGTTCTGTATTTTCTACTTCAACTTCTGATAAAATATTATATCAGCCTTTACTTTCCTCCGATATAAAACAAACATCCAAGGATGAAAATAAAAATGTTAAAAATATTATATCCAAGTTATTTAAATTATTACCAAAACCTAAAAACGACTTTGAAGTAGCAGTAGATGATGATGATGATGATGTTGAAAATGAAAATGAATTAACGAACAAATCCCAACTGAGCCAATTATCTGAAAAAGAAGGAAGTGATTTATCGTTCGGTAGTAATATTGCCAATGGTATACCAATTGATATAGATTGTTTGAAATCAAACAAGTTACCAACTCCGAAGTTTATTGAAAATCCTCACAATGCATTTGATGAAAAATTTAATGAGTTAGTTGCTCTTTACATTAATGATAATAATTATCTTGGAGACTCATCAATGAAATTGTACTTGAATGAAGTTGAAAATAAAATGAAATCTGTCACCGTTCATAAATCAATGGAAGAATTTGATATAAACAAACATATCACATTAAATTTATTAAGAAAAAACATTCAAGAGAAAACGAATACCATTAAAAAATTACAAAATAATTTAGAATATATCAACCCATTGAAGAATAAGAGCTTTGAAGATAATAAAAAACTTTGTACAACCCAGATACCCAAATTAAGGCAGTTACAACACCGTTATTTTGTGAATTATAAAATGTTCCAAAATGAAAAAAACGAAATTGAAAGGCGTAAGTCTACTTTAACAGACTACATTAACAAATCCAATCAAGACAGATAATAAGTTTATGAATAATATTCCATTTAAAAGATATCTTGAGTGTCTATAATTGGTATTAATCACTCTTACCCGGTCACTCCAAGCAGGGTTTTCGATATTTTTGCTTTTCCGCGAAATTTTCGTTACTGATCTAGAAAGAACAAAATTTTCCATAAAAAATATGTTTTGGAAAAAATAATCTAAGAGAATAAAATGAGTTGAAAATATAAAGAAAAGTTGTTGTTTGGTAGTTTAAAATGGTTTAAAAGGATTCTAATTTGAACATATAAGTAGGACAACACTACAGCGAATTGAAGTATGGTTAAATATACTATTGAAGAATTATTCCAATTAAGACCAACTGAGGTTTTACCAGTTAATTTCGATGCTGAAGAATTTAGAGCTATTATTGAAAAAGTTAAACAAATTCAAGCTTTGAAAGAAGAAGAGTATAATGCTCACGGACATTCCAACCGTAGAAGATCCTCTCATCATTATAACACAAGACCAAAGGTTAAGCATACCAAACCGAAGGTGACTACTGATTCTGATGGTTGGTCAACATTTGAAGCTATTAAGAAAGAAGGTGAAGATGGTGCCGTTATTGAAGGTGAAGAAGAAGATGAAGGTAAAGGTGTTGCTGTTGTTCCAGAAACTTTAAGAGTTAGACCTAACAACAAAAACATTTCTTCTTCTAGACCAGCTGATAGTAAAGATATTGTTTCAGATAAACAAAACCATAGTTTTAATGCTTTTGCAGCTTTAGGTGATGAAGATGAAGATGAAGATGACGAATAAATATAAACAATATATAGATATTAAAAATAAATATTTTAATAAACCATTTTAACTGAAAATAATTCATTAACCAGCGTGTTAGATTATTATTTATTTTTTAGGCAAATGATGAAATAAATTTAAGCAATATTTAGAAAACAATGTTACTCTTAATCTTGTAGAATAAATAATACAAATGATCGTAATTAAGAAACGATTCAAAGCATACGATTTGCTTAATTTAACATGGAAAAACTAATCAAATAAAAATTTGTATATGTGCATTTATAAGATCTAAAATGATTATAATTTAATAAAATTTGTAGGAAGAATCATGACCAAGTGAATCAGATTTTAAAAGTCGAGAAAGAAGAAAAAGGCTTCCCCCTCATTGTCATCAGCTGGAGATACATCTTCCTATAATTGATATTACATGTACCAAAATACAAATTTCTTAAGTGTTAAAAACACAAAAGAATTGTTTCATCAAGCATCTAAAACCTAACTTATTGCAAAAGTTAAATGACGCTAATGAAAATACATGTTTCATTAACGTTATCAAGAAAAGTGCTAAAGAAAGAAATAAAAGAATTATTTACAATGTAAATTAATGGGTAAAGAAATATCAAAGTCTTGAATAAACCTATCCTTATATACAAATAGTTTCCAAAACTAACATATCTGTTGCATCTTTCACAGTATGAAAATTTATTTTGCCCTAATCATGTTGACAATCAAATATTTTCTAATAAAATTCTCAGTAACTGCGCGAAAACCTGAGAATGATCATTATACCACATATTTCGCTGTTCTTTTGCAAAAATCTTGATAAATTTTAAGTATAAATGAATAGTGGGAAAGTTTAAAATGATAACCAAACTTCCTCAAGATATATATTTTAGTTGTGTTTGTATTTCTGCTTTCTTTTGTTGAATTTTTAAAGGAACCATACATATTAAACTGTTCTTCCGGATTACCAAGCTTAGACATAATATACATCGATATGTCAAATCAAGCACAAATGGCTGGAAGTAGACCAAAAATTACCTAAATTCCAGAAATGGGATATAATCCAAGTTTTAAGGAAATGTTATTTTATAATGTTTTATACTTAATTTTTGGTTCGCTGTAGGTATACATTTTATATTTTATAGTACCTTGTATTGTAATATTGTATTGATATTTCTAGATTTAAATGGCTTTCTTTATTGTATTTGGTGTGCATCTCCCACTCTTGTTAATAGTTCATTCAAGCTTTTGATAAATTAGTTAAAAAAGAAAATAGTTTAAATGCATAATGTTGATTATATTAATAAACATATACCTCAAGGCTTTACAAAATGATGTCATATATGGATAATATAAGTATAATTACATACATAAACTTAACTAAATAGAGTTTAAAATCACCGTAATTGTTAAAAGAAGAAAACACCAAGTGTATAAAATAATAATAAGTGACCATAAATGCAAATGAAAGTTAAGATTTGTTTGGTGTATATGCCTTTAATGAGTTTCAAAAAAGACAATTAATAGTTTGGGGTGCATGAATATCATAAAAGATATTGAATAAATCAATAAAATATTCTTCTTGTTAACTCAAGTTCATTCGAGAGAACTGAATAAGATATTTAGTTTAATGTTTCGCATGGCCAGTAACTTCTTGAGCCCAACCTTCAATGTCATAACCATTACCATATAGAGTTCTATCATTAACTTTAATATTTTCCATCCCTAATGTATCATTTAACCAAGGGTGGTTTACTAAACCGCCAGCATCAGCTCTTTTTCTTGGGTCAATTTCTAGCATTGGTAATAAAAAATCTGCAAATAACTTTGCTTCTTCAAGTTCAATTTTATATTTTTCAATTAAAACATTCTTTAATGGCCAGTATTTTAACTTTGATATATTTCTTAATTGACCTTTTGAATTGAAAAATGTTGATGCATATTTTGAATGATTCAATAAATGACTTGGAAACGTCCCTAACAATTCAATTATTTGAGCAATATGGTCATCATCTTTAGAATAGGAATTCCCTTCATTCGGTTCAAATAAGAAGTCACCAGTTACTAGTTCAAATATTAAACATGCTGTTGACCAAATATCAGCAGAACAACCCCATGAACCACCTAAAAGAATCTCAGGTGATCTATATTCTCTTGTTTGAATAGAATTTGTATAATGTTCATCATACCAACATGAATTACCCAAATCTGCTATTTTTATTTGAATTATACTTTCTAAATTATCATTTTCTAAGTGATTCTCATCATCATTTTCGGTTATTTTTTCATCGATATTTGAATCAATTAATGAATGAGTAATTTGCGTCGCAGTAAAATTTGAATTATTATTCGAGATTTCAATAGATGATAGAGAATCAGCTAAATTTTCAGGTTGAATTAAATCATTTTCAATAGTTTTGCTTAAATTGCTTGCATTATAACAAGATGATGATAAACTTCCTGACGATATGTTAAAGCTTGAATCTATATTTGTATTATTTACTAGTTGATTTTTAATTTCAAAAAAATTTGATGATGATAAAGGTGATGGTAATGGTTGTGAATTTGTTATTATTGTATGTCTTCTTGGTCTTCTCGATGGAACTCTTTGAATTGATCTATTTAAAGTTTCTTGTGATAAATTTTTGTGATTATTGTTGATATAATTATGACTATGTGATGATATTGATGCAACTGGATGTATTATATTTTGATAACTATTGTTATGACTGTTATTAATTGTCTCCATTTGGTTTATTTTTTGTAATTTTTTCAAATCTTTTTTCTGTTTATCTAATAATTCAACCATTTCGACAATCATTTCAACGTCACCAATCTCCATCAAAACATTTTCTGGTTTAATATCTGTATGAATAATACCACATTGTCTATGCATATAATCTAATCCTAATAATAATTGTTTTGCTATTTGTTTAACATATATAATCGGTATTCCTCTATGTTCGTATTTTTTAATTAATGCTAATAAATTTTCACCTAAAACTTCAAAAACCATTACAATATGATTACCATTTGGACCATTATGGATAAAATTATCTAATAAATTTAAAATATAATCTGATCCACCATTTTCATTAATTTTTTGTAGTAATTTAATTTCATCTTTTGCTGCTTCTGAATAAATATTATCACTTCTAACAATTTTCATTGCTACATGATTATTACGTATCGTATCTTTTGCTAACCAAACCGTTGAAAAATGACCCCAACCTAACTTTCTAACTAGAATATAATTATTATTTTTATATGATTCACCTTTAAAAGCAGGATGATAACCACCTGGTTTATAATCATTTAATGATTCTTCATTTTTTTCATCACAAGAAGAGTAATCAGAGTCATCATCATCATTTTCAATATCATTAACATTTGGTGTAATAACTTCATGTGAATTTATATTTATTGTACTATTATTTATTCCTTGCTTTTCTTTTTCAATTTGTAAAGCTAATGATAATTTTGATTGTAATGGTTGTTGTTGTAACTGTACCAAAGATTTATCCCTTTGGTATATTGAACTCTCAGAATTACTCATTTTTCTATTTCTTCACAGTTGTAATAAGTGTGTGTATTATTACAATAATACCAATAAAGGGGGTATGTGGGAGAGAGAGGTGTTTTGACGAAAGAAAAGAAAGGTGATACTTGTGATACTTGAATAAAGAGAGACGACCAATTTATATGAATACTAGTAACCTAAACACAATTAGTTTTCAAAAAGGAGTGTGAATATAATACAATATAATATAATATGAAAAAACTAAAAGGTTTTAAATTCTTTTTTCCAGTTAAACGAGCAAACAACAAATAAGCAAAACAAAATGTGTGCGTTGTAAGTGTCTGTCTGTTTTTACACTTAATATAATACAAATAAATAACTACAACCAACCAGAACCGCAAGGTACTCTGTACTCTTTAAGATACACCAACTTCCATCAGATATATACATGTAAATACCAGATAATCCACACAACTTTCCATTTTCTGCTTAATATTCAATTTCCCAGAAATCAACATCACAACGAACGACCACAAGTACGTGCAACATGACTAGTAATGGTATTCACAATCGGAGATATTTAAGAAGAACAGTGAGATATAATGGAATTACATAGTAATACTACAAGAATAATAACAATAACAATAACAATAATAACAATAACAATAACACTGCAACAATTCACTACTATCTACTACATTTCCCCTCTTGACAATTAACTGCTTCCCACTGTTTTATCTACAGCTTGCGATGAGTTTGCGATGAGATGAAAATTTTTTTTCATCGATGAGCTAGCTTTGCTTAGCTGGTGGGAGAATATAGTGAACAAGTTCAGTTTAGAGTCAGAATAAAGAAGATAATTAATTGTAACTAAATTAACTTTATATTGGTCTTGTCAATTGCTCCATTTCCTATTTAGATTTCTTGCAAAAATTATATGTATATAAAGGTCCTGTTCTTATTTATTCAAAATTGATTAGAATTATTTTTTATGGATTTCATTATTATTGAAGAATTTCTTTTCAAAATTTTTTTTTATTTTAATTTTTAATTGTAGTGGGAATTTCTTAGTTTATATCTTTGGGTGTTCGTTATTTTGATTTATTATACATATATCTCTTTCTTGTTTGTATTCATTATTTATATTTATACTTTTCTTTGTTATAGTGTACTATACATATTTATTGTGTAACAAGATAAGTGATAAAACCAACCAACCAACTTAACAACACATTTATACTAAAAAATAAAAGATGTCTTCAGTTGAACAAGTTTCTTCCATGTTTGATACTATTTTAGTATTAGATTTTGGTTCTCAATATTCTCATTTAATTACAAGAAGATTAAGAGAATTTAATGTATATGCTGAAATGTTACCATGTACACAAAAAATTTCTGAATTATCATGGAAACCAACTGGTATTATCTTATCTGGTGGTCCATACTCTGTTTATGATGATATTGCACCACATGTTGATCATGATATCTTTAAATTAAATGTACCAATTTTAGGTATTTGTTATGGTATGCAAGAATTAGCTTGGATTAATGGTAAACAAGTTGCTAGAGGTGAAAAAAGAGAATATGGTCCTGCAACATTAAATGTTACAGATTCAACTTCTCCATTATTTGAAGGTGTTGATCATTCAACTGTCTGGATGTCTCATGGTGATAAATTAAATGGTTTACCAACAAATTTCAAAGTTATTGCTACTTCTGAAAATTCACCATACTGTGGTATCGCACATGAAACTGAACAAATTTTTGGCATTCAATTTCATCCAGAAGTTACTCATTCAACAATGGGTAAAATTTTATTGAAAAACTTTGCCGTTAGTATTTGTAAAGCTAAACAAAATTGGACTATGGAAAACTTTATCGATTCTGAAATTAAAAGAATTAGAGATTTAGTTGGTCCAACTGCTGAAGTCATCGGTGCCGTATCTGGTGGTGTTGATTCAACTGTTGCTTCAAAATTAATGACTACAGCCATCGGTGATAGATTCCACGCTATTATGGTAGATAATGGTGTTTTAAGATTAAACGAAGCTGAAACTGTTAAACAAACTTTAATTGATGGTTTAGGTATTAACTTAACCGTCGTTGATGCTTCTGATGAATTTTTAGATAACTTAAAAGGTGTCACTGATCCAGAAAAGAAGAGAAAAATTATTGGTCACACTTTCATTCACGTTTTCGAAAGAGAAGCTGCTAAGATTCAACCAAAGGATGGTCAAGAAATTCAATATTTATTACAAGGTACTTTATACCCAGATGTTATTGAATCTATTTCATTCAAAGGCCCATCTCAAACTATTAAAACTCATCACAATGTTGGTGGTTTATTAGATGATATGAAATTAAAGTTAATTGAACCATTAAGAGAATTATTCAAAGATGAAGTTAGACATTTAGGTGAATTATTAGGCATTTCTCATGAATTAGTTTGGAGACACCCATTCCCAGGTCCAGGTATCGCCATTCGTGTTTTAGGTGAAGTTACTAGAGAACAAGTTGCTATCGCTAGAAAAGCTGATTACATATATATTGAAGAAATTAGAAAGGCTGGTTTATACGATAAAATTTCTCAAGCTTTTGCATGTTTATTACCAGTTAAGTCAGTCGGTGTTATGGGTGATAACAGAGTTTACGATCAAGTTATTGCTTTAAGAGCTGTTGAAACAACTGATTTCATGACTGCTGACTGGTATCCATTTGAACACTCTTTCTTAAAGAAAGTTGCATCAAGAATTGTCAATGAAGTCGATGGTGTTGCCAGAGTTACATATGATATTACTTCAAAACCACCAGCTACCGTTGAATGGGAATAGATTGTTGATATAATATTTCTTAACAATATTTTCAATTTGTACAATAAAAAAAATAATCTGTTTTCAAAAATAATAAATAATTATGTGTATACATCTATCCTTATTTACACGTATATATATTAATAGAATAAGTAAAACATCAATAGAACAATATTAATTTACTACTTAAGTATTCTTATATATTGCATTGTCCTATAGTAATTGATTTTTCAGTATGGTTAAACTTTGTATAGCCCGCTTAGTGTACAACAGCACCAAACAACATCGGAAAATTATTTAAGAAACAAAAACAAACCTAAATTTCAAATAATATCATTAAATATTAATAAACTATAGGTATTTCGATTGATAGTTACTAAATGAATAGTAACTAATTAGCATTCCTTTACAAAATTTGCTTAACATCAAGGTAGGAGATCAGTAATATCTCAAGATGGGTATCAATTTGAACAGTAATGGAGAGAGTGGGAAGTTGAACCTTTCTACGCCAAAGAGAAACTTAAAGAAATATAAATCAGTATTAAATAATAGAAGACGGTATACACATAGATATGGCATGAATAAAATTAACAATAATAGCAATTATATATCGAATAAAAGTGAGAGAAGTTCACAACATTTGAAAAAGTCGATTGATGAAGGTGATAATTCAATAGCATTTAATATGATAAATTCAATAATATTTAGAGGTCGTTCTTTATTGACTTCAATGAAAAAAGAAGAAGAAATGTTAAATAAATTGAATTCTCATGAATCGATTCAAAGTAATAATCGAAAGCATGTAGATACGATTATTTCACGTATTCCGGATGACATCGACATAGATGGCCCAAATAATTCAGAAATTGAAGAAGACGCATCTGATAAATCTTTAGAAAATATTGAAGATTCTATTCAAAATAGTTTTACAACATTAATTACAAAAGATATGGAGGATGTAGAAGATGAAAATTCATTTGAACATAATGATATAGAAGAAAGTAATAATGAAGATGAGGATGAAGATGACAATGACGATGACGATGACAATGACAATGACAATGACAATGACAATGGGGATGATGATGATGAAGATGACGATGTCTGTATAATCCTATCAGATGATGAGGAACTGGAAAGTGTTCATCAAAACAAACAGATTGAAGTTGATAATAATAATAATGATGATGAATCTTTTAATATCATCAGTAATGATAATTTTGAAAATTATAATGAAAGCGATGCCGATAGTAATCACGAAGCAGAAACAATGGATTATAAATATATGCAACTTCCATCATTTAATTTACATGCAGAAAATAAGTATTCGGATGATGAAAACGAGCAGTTAAGTGATCAAAGTAGTTCAGATATGGCGGTTGAAAGTAGAGAAAATATTATTGAAGAAGACGAAGAAGAAGAAGAAGAAGAAGAAGAAGAAGATAATGCACATATTTTGCATGATTATTCTAATAGTAATACTCACGCAACTCAACTGTCAAATTCGGTTTATGACAAACCTTTCTTTCCTCACGAATCGCATGTGACTTGGGCTGAAGAGGTCAATTCTGAACATGAATCAGAAGTTTCCTCTGAAATTACACATAGCGTCGAATTGGAAGAAGCGCCAAATAATTTTTCTTCAGTTGTTGATAATGAAGAACATTTAGAAAGTGAAAGTGAAACATCCAATTATATAAATAATAACAGAAACCAAGAAAATGATGAACTATATGATGAATTTGAGAATAACTCTGATGAAAGTATACTTCAAGACAGTGATGAAAATGAAAACTTAGTAAGAGGTGATATTTATGATAATAATGAAAACAAAGAGTATGATAACTCTTCAGAACAATCACAGAGCGATATTTCTCAAGAAAAGGAAATAGATTATCAGCTACCAACTACATTATTTGACCTTCAAAATATAGCAGCACAGGTGGTAGAGAACATGACAGAAGATATTGAAGAAGTAGAATCTATCAAGAATAACGAATATGGAGCAACTAGTGAAGTTTCAGTTATTGAAGATAAGATAGAAAAGGATGCTGACATGATAAATATTGAAAATGAAATGTCAGCAAGTGAACATGAAGGTTTGTTTGGTCATCTAAATGAATCTGATGTTGAAAAAGAGGAAAGTCCACATTATATTGATGGCAAAAACATTTCAGATGAGCATGCACCTACATTGGCTGCAAATACTAATACAGTTACGGAGGAATTGATGATTCAAAATGCTTTGGAAATTTCAGGAACAGAAAATGAAGATAAAGATATATCTACTTCAATATTATCAATAAAAGAAGATACTGTCTATTTCTCAATCGATGAAGATAGCACAAACATTCCGATTAACGAAGTAAACAATGAACGTCCTTCTCTGCAATCAAGCCCAAAATATGAAATCATATTTTCTGGATCCGTTTATAGCGAATCTTCCCAAGAAGATATTAAAAATGTAATTGAGTCGAGAGACAGATATGTTTCACCATTTCCTGTTAATCCATTTGCTGCTGACTTATTTAACGCAAATGGCGCTGAAATTCTCCAATCCACATTGAGGTCGATTGAAGAAGAAAAACAGGACTTGAAAGTGGGAAGAAGTGACTCTTCTGTATCCTCTGTTACACAGAATGTAAAAAATGTAGAAAGTATAACAAATAAGGATACAGTTGATGACACAAATCAGTCTTCAATTAATGAAGGAAGCCCTGCATTTGAATTCCATACTGCAAATAACATTAGTCAAAATCCTCCAGAATTAAGGTTTAAAACCACATCTGATTCACAAATGTTGGAGCATATCCTTAAAACTACAGGCACACCCCAAAAGGATTCATATAAGGAACTACAAATTGTTTCTGATATTGAGGATAATAGCAAACTTCTTGACAGTAGCTTCACTTTTAACGATTTAAATAAAAAACACAATATTGGAACAGTTGATCAAAATACCGAAGATGCGATGGAAATAGCATTGATTAAAAATAAAGATCTGGAAAATGTATCTATTTATCAAAGTGCTAATGAATTAGAATCTGAACCACTTATAGATTCCATTCCGTTAGCGCAAAATATGAGTAATCATGATGAACTTTCTGAAAATCAGCTAGAACTTACAGTTCGAAGTATACTTAATTCTGATAGCAACGTTAGCCATGGTACCATTTCTGAATTTAATACAGCTATTCAATATAGCGATATTAAAGAAGATGATGAACATATGCATGAATCAGAACATCCATTGTCTGAATTTAAATTAAATAATAACATGAGCATCGAGATGACAGAGATGGATGATGACCGAGGTTTACACGAACTTGATTTTTCAGAGCTTGAGAAAATCTCACAGAATAGGGACACTTCAGTTGAGCCAGTAACTCTTGACCAAAAGGATTCCGTTCGTACTGAAGGCCTTTTGGTTGAAAATAATAATGAGATTAATTCTCATAACAGTGAAACTAATGAAGAATTATTTGAAGCAAAGTTAAAAGACTTTAAAGATGTTCATCATTTAGGAAGTGACCTAGCAGAAGGGGTTTCTATAGAAACCAATGCCTTAACTATTCTTCCAACTGACAGTGTAAGCCTTGATGAAAATATCGATAATCTTGAAGAAAAGAATATCTCCGAACATTCAGAATTTCCAGATTGCCTTATTGAGAGCAAAACTGTTGATACTCGAAATATACTTAATATGGAACTAGGAGACAAAGATGAAATTTTATTCGGTCTAAATAGTACTTTTGAAAAGGATGTCAAGAATGGTGCATTTGAAAGTTTTGAAAATTATCACGAAGTTGCAGATATAGAACAAAATGGAGATGAAAATTTGAAAAAAACAGCTAAAAGAAGCCGTAGTTTATCAAGTCAGGATGATTCCGATAATGTGAAGAGAAGAAGACTTTTCTCTCCATTTAATCTTCTAAAATCAGTTGCTTACCAATTAAAGAAAATGACAGAGACAGTGCCATCTTTTGTTAAGAAACTCAATGATCTTGAATCATCTGATGATTCAGAAGGTAATGAGAGTATTGATAAAAATACCGAATTATCATTCAATACTCATAATACTAAAAATTCAACTACTCTTACTTCTAGTGATGAGAATAATTTGCAGAAAAATGTTGAAACTGATGATAACCAAAATATACATTCAATAGTACCTGCTGGAGATGATGTAGTTCAATCAAATAACTCAGATGTTGGTAAAAATGGTGTACTAGCTGATATTCAAAAATTAGAAGACCTTGTAGAAAAGGTTAAAAATCCTATATCAGACGATAATTATTTTCTGGAATCTACTTCAAAGTCAGACCTAGAAAGTAAATCTGATAATTTTGAAATAAAAGAATTTATTCAGGATAATGACGAGCTGGAACTTAAGTTAGAAGTAGATACGTCCATTAATTTTGCTCTCGATACAAGTTTACCAGAGACTAACAGTAAATTTGATAATGTCGGTGACGATCAAGAAACACAATATTCAGTTGAATCAACAATAAATAAAACAGAAGATTTTCTAAAAGATTATGGAATTGGTAGAGAAAACCTACTATCTGAACCTCCATCACAATTAGATGATTTTAAGAGTCAGGAAGACAGTAATAACCTCGAATCTTTAAAATTTGACGGCGAAGAATTTATTGGTGCGGAAGACAATGGTATCGATGAAACTTTTGATGATGAAAGTACTAAACGTGTAGTAAATGACAATTTAAACAACGGAAGTAATGATTCTCTATTAACTTATGAAGATAGACCAGTTGACATAAAAGATTCTGAGATGATTGGAACAAAATCAGAAAGTTTGGATATTACTCCCGAAGGAACAGATTACTATAGCTCAACAAATGAAAACCCCACGAACTTTACAAGTGAAACAGATAATTTCGCATCTGTGAATAATGAAAAATATCATTTCATTGATTCAATTGAACAAGATGAAAAAGAATTGCCGATGGACGTCGAAATTAGTAAGCCCTTCACAGAAGATGTGCAAAATAAAGCTGATAAAGATGATATGGAGATTGAAAGCAAATCAGAACCAATTATTGAAGAGAAAACCCCAACGTCAGCATCAAAAAAAACCAGAAGAAGTACAAGAGTAAGAAAACATAGAATTACTGAGCCAGATTCACCAATAAAAGTTAAAAAGACAAAAAAGGGAAGGAAAAGGGCTAAACAAACTTCAAGTTTGAATAAGAGAAAGTTTAATAATAATAGCAAAACAACTAAAAAGAAAAAATAGGTCATTGATCTAAATTGTTCAAGATTTCAATTCAAAGATATACATTGATATGTCTATATATGTACGTAGATATATATGCGTGTGTGTGTGTGTGTGTAAATAAGTATCTATGTATGTATCTATGTATGTATGGTATTATGAGTATATATGTTAATGTATTGATGCTGACTGCAGTTAATCTATATTGTTGGAGATCGTTAGATTTCATTTCAATTAAATCAAAAAGCTGATAAATAATATAAGTTCCAAAATACTATTCACTTATTAGTATGCAGCGTCAGTTGAAGACAAATAACTGTCAACTTAAATATTTTGTGTAACTATCCGTTATGTAGAGCCTTTCTTACGAACACCTGCAACACCACCTTCGAATTTCGATAGCACCTGTTGGATCTTTTCATTTGCAACTAATTCATTCATTTTAATTACTTCATATTCTGGTCTCGTGTGTAGCGGTTTTTCTGGGGTATATCTATCTTTCGTTTGTAATATCCAATCCGATCTTCTAAATGGATTTTTAATTTTTGGCACTAATGATTCGAATAAATCCTGTATATTTGGAGCATCATCATCATCATCATTAGATTCGTTGCTATATCTCATATTACTTTCATTATTTATATTATTTGCGGATTGTGATTTTTGTGAAATTCTTGATGATCTTCTTCTGCTACCCTCTGCAGCAGAAGATGGTATAATGGATTTCAAAGAAATATCGCCAATAATTAAATGTGATGCTTGTTGATCATCAGCACTTTGCTCAATAGCAACAGAATCTGCATTAGAAACATCATTTAATGGTATTTTTGATCTAGTTATTCTAGGCTGATGTGTGGTAATATTTTCACTTGGGGTTGCACTTCTTGAAGTATCTAATTCTTGACTTTTATTTAACTTATCTAAATTATTTTTTGAGCTGTCATCACTTTCTTCAGATGTAATATCAGTCGATGAAGCAGGTAACTGCGATGGTGACTTTGACTTCTCTGGAGTGCGCCTTATTCTTTTATAATATATACCATGTTCTCTTCTCCTTAGTGTGGTAAAGTCTACTTGACCACTTACTGATCTACCTCTTTTAAATGTGTGAATGATAAAACAATCACTATATGATTCAAATTCCATTGGATGTATATCAGAAGTAAATTCTTTTATTTTCTTATTTAATTCTTCTCTTTTCCTAGAAAGATTCATTAATATTGTAAGATTTTTATCTTCAATTTTCGAGGTAGGATTATTTTCTTTAAAATTTCCAATATTTTTTTCTGTTGCTACAACTGAATTAAGAGAAGTGGGTTTATTCGTCGTAGTTGATAAAAGATCACTACCATTGAGAGTGCTCTTCATATTATTATCACCACTTGGATCAGCATCAAAGGATTCCCTTGAATATTCCTTTGGTGTAAGATAAACAGATTCGTTATCACCTGAATTAACGCCATCATCAATTTTCTCGTCGCCAACCTCTGCATTATGTAAATTTTTTCCTAGCAAATAACCACTCATTATTCTTAACTGTTTGAGTAAACTACTTTTTTCATATAATATTATTGGAAATTATAAACTGAAATTAATTAGTTCAATTCTATTTAATATTTTTGTAAACTTATTAATAATAATTACTTATTTTACCACCAATAGAGGGTTTGATTTCAAATTTTGCTTTGTTATTTTGAAATTTTTATTAAAATTTCTTCGCTTTCTTGAAATCTCGCTGTCGTTTCATAATTTAACGCCAACTAAAAATTGCATTGATACAAATATTTGGTGACAGCTTAGTAGAAATTGCTAATATCTTTTTAAAAATGTCACAATATGTAACTAATTGAGTTAATCAATGATATTATTATGTATGTACATGAAAATTTTAAATAGAATCATACGAAATATTGCTTGTTTCCTGGTGAGTGGTGCGTGTATCAAGACAGGAAATAATAGTTGAACGAGAACTATTCTTGTGTTGTTGGTGAATATAAATAATTAATGCAGAAGCAGAAATTACTGTCAGCATTAATAAAATTATGTTTACTGGTGTTGGATTCATTTGGAATACTGTATGTGTAATTTTATCCAAATATATTTGGGTCAAGTTGAATATTCCGCAAATACAAGTCAGCGAACCATATATTGTTCCAAAAGTTTCAAAACCAAATGTTTTTGAAGTGTAATCTGAAATAACAGTATAATAAAATGGACGATAAACTACTAATAATAATATACCAATTAAATTCGTATTGAATGAATTAGGTATCAAACCAAATATACTTATTGATATAGAAACAGTTGCTAGAAGCGTGACAATGTTTACAGGTTTGACGTGATCTAAAATAAATCCAATTAGAGGAATAGCAAATATACCTCCAATCGGTAAAACCACATCAAATATTTCGTTGATTTTTAGAGCAAGTAATTTATCGCCCAATAAATATTCTTCTTGTGATCTAATTGTAGCAACAAAATAATTTATTCTTAACATACATATAGCTGCGAATATTAGCATCAAATAAAACCAAGGACTTAATATTTGCGTTTTTATTGATGATTTATGCATTATTCCAAACGTTTTATCAATATGTCTATGTATTCTACTCTCTGCCATTGTTTCGATACTTGATTGCCTACGAATTTTAAGCCTTAAGTCATTTTCATCGTCGTCATTATTATTAAAATTAAAAATATTCTCTTCAATTTCTGTGTTAATCGTATCGTCTCTCGAATTATCACTTCTATTTTGTAATATCGGTAGTTCTTCTTCATTAATGTTTGAAGAATTCTCAGCGGCAAAAGAATCCAATTGGTAAGAATATGTTGGCATTATAAGTAATTCACATATAATAATAAAAATAGGGACAACTAAATATATACTAAAAAAATTCTTTAGAGTAATATTAAGATTTGTATTTTGATACATATATCTGTAAACCAAAAACAATGCAGATGATGTATCAAATGTTCCTGTTATTAACGCCATAATTGTGCCAGACCTTTTAGGGATAATATTTGATAAATGAAAACTTGAGATAAACACAAAAGGACCACCAACTGCAAGCAATATAAATCCAATTAGATAAGGGTCAAACACAGATATAAATTTTGTTGCAAATATGAATGAACAAGAACCCATTGAAATTAAGGATGCACCAATAATCCCAGATATTTTTGGACCAAAGTCGTCTAAAATCCAACCTACTGGTAATGCAATAACATTTGTAATTGAAGCAGATAGCGTAAAGATATTATTTAATTTCATATCTTGAGCACTACATGGATACGTAATGTTGCTGGCTTGGTTTGTTTCATTAATCGGAGCACAAAATTCTGAATAGACCCCTTCACTTATAAGGATTGGTTTGAACGCTGCAAACCCAAATATTATACCAGAAGAAAGCAAACACCAAACACAAGCACATACAATTTGTGCATAGATCAACGTTGTGATGTTTCCATTGGACATTGCTTATATCCATCTGCTTTTCTGGCTTCATAGAACAGATCCCAATTTTTTACCAATATTTGCTTTAAACCTTATTTTTTCAATGGATATTTTCACATCAAGGTGATTAACTATCAGTGAAAAAGTATCAGAATGACAGAAATTCAATGCAAGCATCAATGGTTATTACAATCGAAGTTGAGAAATGAAATAAATGGAAAGTCCATTGTTTAAATAATACGTTTATAAAATTATATTCTATCTAAAGATGTTTAAGTTAAACCTTACCCAACGAATCAATCATATCTAGCAAGTCATCATCAATGTCTAATGGACCAGATGAAGATGTATTCATTGCAGTTTTTGCAGTGGGTTTGGAAATATCAGTTTCTCTTGAGTCTGGTAAATGAGTTTGTACCCAACCACAAACTTGTGAAACAAATTGTTTTGAATTTGGAACAAAATGTCCTCCTTGATGCACTAAATACGTTCTTGTTTTTTCGTCGAATGAGTTATATAAACTACTGCTTCTTGTTTCGCTGACCAGGTTATCTAACTCACCTTTTATATGCAGAGAAGGAACTGAAATCAATTTCTTATTATATGATGGTTGAAAGATGTCAGGTTCTAACCTGAACCCACTGAAAGAAACAAAAAATTTAAAGGTTGGCTGTTGTTCTTCTGTTAAATTTAAGAGCTTGTTGAAGTCCGTCAACAAATAGCCAGCTAATCCAGATCCTTGACTAAAACCCATTATACCATAAAAAGGGCCATTTTCAATAATATAATCATGTAAAAAATCAAAAGTTGAAGGCTTTATAATATAATCATTAGTAATTGCAGTAACTGATTCAGCTTTTTTCCACCATCCAAATAAATCTTCCCCTTCACTAGTTGTGTTAAACTTTTTGCTGATATCTTCTGTTGAACTGACATCATTCTGAAGTTCCTTTTTTCCAATTAATTCAGGAGCACATGGATAGTATAATTCGAAACCCATTTTACTCAAAGCCTTACGTAAACCACCGGTCTTAGCTTTAAATATTCTATCAGATTGCACATAACCATGCAGCATTAAAATCTTCTTCTTTCCAACTGACATTATTGATACTTTATTGGATAGATATCAATTGAGTAAACTTAAATACAATGGTTTTTGGTCCAGTATTTTCTATACAAGTCTAATCTAAATTACTCTTTATTAACTTTATTAACTACTCTTAATTGAATTTTTTCAGAATGTAAGAAAAAACACCTAGAGCTCTTAACAGTCTACGAATATAACAATATAAACAATATAAACAGTAATAATAGTCAAATAATTAAATGATATACACCAAATCAGTGTACTCTTATGGGTTGCACAATGAATAACTTCAAATCTTCTTTGTAATGAGCTTTTAGAAAAAATTAAATATACAAAGTACTTTTATTCTTGCTCGTTAGGAACAGATGTCAAATATACACAATTAACTTACTTTTGAAAGATTAGGTAAAAGAATAATTCATTCATCAATATATGCTCTATATAATATAAAATGCAAAAGTGCTCAAAAACGCCATAATGATATATTTTAACATCAATAAATAAAAGTTAACCTTTAATCAAAAAAATCATCATCATTGTCATCACCACTATCGTATGATCCAGTACCTAAATTAAACTTACCTCTAATACCAGATCTTATGCTTTTTTTGTTTGCAAATTTTAATTTTCTTTCTTCACGTAATTCCTCTGAATCTTCATTCATTGATAATCGATTGTCATTTTCCTTTACAGCTCCAAGTTTAACCATCAATTTCTCGAAATCTTTGATACTAGTATCATTACCACCCAATTCTAACAATGTGACCATATTTTTAATGACATCTCCCTTATAATAAACTAATAAAGTTGGGCAGTTATTTTCTGGATAATTTTCAATTGCTCTACTACCTGAAATCTCAACAAATTTTAGTTCTGAAAATATTGGAGCTAATATTTGAAAAAGGTGAGACATAATTCTACTCTGTATCTTACTTTGAAGAGAAAGGTGAACAAATACAAAGACACCTTCGCTATCTTCATTATTTAAATCATCGTTTTCGTCAATGTACTCACTCTTTTTATTTTTGATCGTTCCTATACTAGCCTCAGTTACTTCTTTGGTGTACTCTGGTTTATTAATATGATAAACATCTCCAAATTTGGAACGTTCTTGTAGTTTTGCAATTTCTGCTAATCTTTTTTGCTTATAAAAGGCTAAAAATTCTTCATCTTCATCATCTTCTAATTCTTCTAAATCAGATATATCTTTATCTTCTAATCTATTTTCATGTTGTTTCAATAATGCTTCTTCTAATGCTTCCTCCAATTGAGCAGTTGGAGAAGGTGGTCTTTCAGGTATAACACCTTTAGCTCTCAAAATATCATTCCATTCTGTATCTTCAGTTTCGTCCACTTGGACTTGAAACATAGGTTCGTTTTGCATCCTAAATTTATTGCTTAATGATCTGCTATTATGACTAAAGTTTAAAAACAAATATAGAAATTAATAACCTCAAGGGAGTGACAATTATAAATTTTTCGCAGATCAATATAGTTGCTATTCTTTTATTCAATATTTGATTCTGAAATCTAAACTTTTTGATATTACATTTCGAAATTATATTTAGAGGACGCTATATGAAAAAGCGTAATACGTAAGAAGCTAAAAAGACTATATATACTAAAAATATATTCAAATGTGATTTATATTGATTAATTATAAAGATATGTTCAATATAATAAGTTATTATGCAATTTTTTGTTAATAGATAATTTTACTTCCGTTTCTTATTTAATAAACTTTTTAGGATATCTGTTTTTGGAGTTTTTGTCCCAGAAAGTTTCGTTCTCTTAGATATTGTTCCCTTTGAATTTTTTTTAATACTTGGTGACGTTGTTTCTTTTGTCTTTTGGCTCATATTATCATCATCGCTGCTTAAGGCAATGATTTCATCGTCGTCATTATCAACATCGCCACAAGTATTCATTGATTTGTTGTATTTAGTAACCCTCTCATTACCGTGTGTGTTTTCTTCTTCTTCTTCTTCTTCTTCTGCATCTGATATTACTATGGAATCTGATATTGGAGGTTTAGACTTTTTAGCACGAGTTGAGATCCTTTTTGATCTTGTGCCGGCGGCTTCAATAGTTGCTGCTCCCGATCTTTCCTCGTCAGATATCATAATTTCGTCTTCATCATCGCTATTTTCGTCATCAAAAACGGTATTTTTAACTGAAGATGTTGTAGTTTCAACTGGGGATTTTGCAAATTCTGATTCCACAGCTGAAATAGCAAGGTCCTTTTCATCTTCATTCTTAAAAGAATCGATATTTGTTGAGTTTGCTTTCTTGACTTCTTTTAGTAAATATGCCATTTCTTGAGGATTTTTGGCATCCAAGAATTCCTTACTCGAAACAAGTATTTTGACTTCATTAGAAATTTCATGATCAATAAATTCCTTTAGTGCAGTTTTCTCATCCTTATCAACAAATTTTTTAACAGCTTCATTCATTCCAACTTCGGGTAGTAAAGATAGTGACATCTTGTTAAGTAAATCATTTACTAATGTTTGAACCTCTAATTCACCATCACCCTCATTCAGTAAATCAGCAAGTTCAACTGAGTTTAACTGTTTTTTTGGTGATGAATCCTTTTTGGAGGCCCTCTTTCTCTTGAAAAATTGTACGATGTTGTTGCTGTTTGCAACAGATCCCACGAATCTATTACTAAATCTTCTTGGATTCTCAACTTGGTAATCGATAATTGATTGACCGTCACTAGGTCCTGAATAATCAACGCGAAGTCTTATTAAAGGTAATGGCAAATTTGTAATCATATCATCATCCTGTGAGTCTGTGAGTATATTTCCTGCCTTTTTTTTTGTCTCTTGGTTGGCTTCTTCAATCATTTCTTCAACTTGACTAACTAAATATTTTGTTATAGATTCCTTATCATGAGGTCTCAGATACCCTACGTCTTTTAACGCAATATTTTTCATGATAAAAGTTCTGGATGTGGTTAATGGAATTGGAAGTAATTTTGGAGGTTTATTATTTTCGATTTCTAAGATAAATACATGTTTTTGTTCAGCTTCTGCTTCACATAATGAGGTTGCAACTGAGGAACCTGGCTGTAAAACGTCAAAATTTTTCGTTGGGTTGTGTACCAAATGTGGAATGCATTCATGTTCATGTCCCCAAATCACTAAATCTAAAAATTCAGGAAGAAATTGTTCTGGTAAAAATGCAGTGTTTGTGTGACCTGTATGATTTTGATGAACACATAATAAGTTGAACCATTCACCTTCCCTCATTGTCGGTACTTCAAATTTAACTTTTCCTTCTTTAAAGGTACGAAACAGTCTTTCATCTCTCACTGAAGCCATACCATAAAGTGCTAATTTTGTCGTCCCTTTTTGAAACAAAAGAGGTACCATGTTAATATTGTCAGATTCTAGTACTTTACCAAAATGATTAACTAATCCAGTGACTTGAAGTAAGTCCATTGGACAAAGGAATGAAGCACCTGTTGCATCATCATGATTACCAGCTATACCAAAAACAGGTATTGATATATTAAAATTTGGATCTTCATAATTTACATTACTAAATTCATTGTAATGGAAAACTTTTGAAGGATCACTTAATAATTCTAATTCACAAGGTTTATCACCCATACAAGCTAACCGAAGTGACCTCATAACTTGATACATAGATTTTTTGGAAGGTTTATTAACATGGAAAAGATCTCCTGATTGTAAAACCATGTCAACATTATGTGATTTTGCTATCATCATGATTTCATGAAATGTTTTCCATGAATCATCACCTGTAATTGGATCACTTTCATTATAACCAACATGGTTATCTGTTGTAATTAATATTCGAATAGTATCTTCTCCGGGAAAATCCATTAGACCTTGATTGAAAACCTCCTGAGATTTTTGGTTTCTATTAAATATCTACAACTCTGAAAGAAATATATACAATTGTAAAACTTTTAATATATAATTACCTTTTACATTGTTAATTGATGGCATTATAACTTTGAAGGCCAAATTTTTTGAAATGCTAAAGGTTGAGAAAAAGGAAAAATAATTATGAAAAATTTACGTAGTCATCTATAAATCAATAGTTCATGTAATTCTTGATAAAGGTACAAATAAGCAAGAAAATAAATTGAAAGTTACTCAAAAAATATTGAAATACTTATTTTATTCATTCATTAGTTAATACAAAGAGAAATCGGTTGAAAATACACTTTTTTTTATCAATAAACATGACACAAGATTCATCATATTATACAGAAAATGAAGATTCAAATGTAGTAAGAATTTTTATTATTAGACATGGTCAAACAGACCATAATGTGAAGAAAATTTTACAAGGACATAAAGACATTGGTTTGAATAAAACAGGTTTTGAGCAAGGTGAAATATTAGGCAAATATTTAAAAGAAAAGAATATTTCATTTGATAAAGTGGTAAGTAGTGATTTATTGAGATGTAAACAAACTATTGCTGAAGTATTAAAATACTCTCATCGAGAAGATATATCAGTTCAATATTTTAGTGAATTAAGAGAACGTTATATGGGTATTATTGAAGGTATGCATATTACAGAAGCAGAGGCATATGCTGATAAACATGGAAAAGGTTCTTTTAGAGATTTTGGTGAACCAGCTGAAGAATTTTTGAGTAGATTAACAGGCCAAATTGAGAAATCAACTTTAGAAGCTGCAAATGAAAATAGTAAAAATATGGCATTAATAAGTCATGGTGGTTCAATAAGAACAATATTAAAATGGTTGAATCATGACGCTAATAACGCTGATAAAATTATTGTTTTCAATACATCTGTTACTATCGTCGATTATCTAAAGGATGCTAAAACTTTTACTGTAAGAACAGTTGGTAGCACAGAACATTTAGGTGACGGTGAATTTATTGTCAGTGATCTCAGATTGCGTTAATTCTTATAAAAATGCAGTTGTTCATGTATCTGAGTCGGTGTCTTTTCACAAATTAATAATGGTATAAATACACATATGTATATATGGATGGATATATATATGTAAGTACAAGTGTATAGTTAGATAGACATTTTTTTAATTATAATATAGTTTTAGAATTGAAAGAATTGAAATTATACTTTTTCCACATATAGAGTCAATCTAATCAAGAAAAATAATTTAAATTTACAATAATGGCATGGTTCATGAATATTCATTCATTCATTCATTCATACACTTGATATGGCCATTGCTCATCAGAAGATGCTTATTAATTGATGAAAGACAAAAAAGTTGAATATATATCGTTAGAACCATTTGGGGCACTTCTAGAATATACGCTGATTTTCAGTAATGTGAATTTTTTAATTTCAGTCGGCCAAAGTCTGAAAAAATTAGGAATTGAGGGTATAAATTCAAGTTATCCTTTTTTGATAATTGAAGTATAAATTGGGTCTCAAAAAATGATGATTACTAAGAAAAAAGAATATTAATCAATTTTAGATTGACTAAATAATAAATAAATCAAAATAAATAATCAAAAAAAATGTGGAAAGTTATTTTAGATGCCTGGAATGGAACTGATGATAATGAAACTTTTGACGGTAAGGTTCTTAAATTTGAAGACATGAAACAACTTGTTGCTAAACATGATCCATCAGTTATGCTAGTTGATGCGAGAGAGCCAAGTGAATTTTCTGTTGTTCATATTCCAGGTTCTGTTAATGTGCCATATAAATCCCATCCAGAAGGATTTGGTTTGAGTGATGAAGAATTCCAAAAAACTTTTGGTGTCGCAAAACCAGAAACTGCTAAAGAGTTAGTATTTTTCTGTGCTGCAGGTATAAGAGGTGCTAGTGCCAGAGATATTGCTATTAAGAACGGTTATAATAATACAAGTATCTATCCAGGTTCAATGAATGATTGGGTTGCTAATGGTGGGGACAAATTAAATTTATAAGTTTCTTATATTATGATAAATTTTAAAATAAATTTAAATAATTTTATAGCTTATTCATTATATTTAAAACAAGGTTGAATTTTAATATGTTTTGTTAAAATATTGTATTGAATTTATAATATTTCTATTAAAAATAAAATATCCTATTAAAGTCTTTTTAAAAAAAGACTTTTTGGACACGACAGGAATCGAACCAGTGACCTCTTACATGCAAAGCAAGCGCGCTACCAACTACGCCACGTGCCCAAAAGAATATTGTATAATTAAGACTGCCAAAATTTAAGAGACACAAATTAGAATAGAACTTAACACAATAAAACTCGATAACTAAATTGAAACTAAATTTGTTATTCCAAAGCATTCTATTACTACTTATAATGTCTATTATAAGTAGTTATATTAATTATGAAGAAAATATTTTGGCAACTTATAGAGATTGTTGGTTTATTATTTTAATATAAATGGATATAATCCTCACTAAGATTTCAGATTAATTGTGTAAAAATTACCAAATAATATAAATAAGTTAATGGAAATCAATAAACAACAAAATATATAAATCACTTAAGATATAAGGAGTAAATTGACATTTTTTTTTGTAAATAATTGTTGAATATAAAATGAAGCCATGTAATAATAATCTGGTAGCTTTCAATAAATTATTGACACTTACAACGCAATTGCAAAAACTGTTATTAATAGTTTAAGTCTTCTAATAATGTATAAATGTTAACTTACTCTTCAATATAACAAAAGGAATATATATTTTATATTTTTGTCTTATATATTTCATATTTTCAAGTTTTGTCTTTTTAAATTATATATTCAGTAACAAAAAGAATAATTTCTTGGTCAAAAATAATAACTTCTTAAATTAATAACTAAAAATTTCTCAAAATGAGTCCACAATAAAAGGTAAATTTAGTTATCTTTTAAGATTAAAAGGATAGCCAAAAATTAGAGATGCAAATATAAATATTCTAAAAACATTAAATTACAATGGCTTTGAAACATTTAAATAGATGCAACAATTACTACTCCTCTATTTATAGGATTAGTAACACCCTAATGAATAATTGATCTTTTTACAAAAGTCGTAAATATTATGGATGAACTGCTTTCAGTGAATAAAACTTCTTGGTATCAAAACCATATCTGGCACTGGCGTTTACAAATCCAAGTAAAAAACTGATACAAGTGACTATTTTAACACCCATACACAAACATTACACAGTCAAAATAATATGCACGGATGTTTCAGAATTATATTTAATTTCAAAAATATTATGTTTTCAAACAATTTATATTTCAGAAAATAACACAACGCGAGACACTAAATGTACAATTTCGAATTATTAGATAATATTACTAAGAAATTAACCTACAACAAACTAATTTTTATTTGGTCTATTCAACTATTCATTCCAATGCTCCTCAACCCACGCAAAAAATAGTCTTGAGTATTCATTAATTGACAGTGTGAGATTACCAAATTCTATCTATTATCCTCTAGTAAATTTCATTAATGAGTGAATACTAGTTATTTTCATTATTATGTATGGTGATGATACTAGTCTTTTCATAGTAATTAATTGAACACAAAAGTTTACTATAGTACTATTTATCAATGTCTATATCATTTTTAAGTGTTTGTATAGTTTAAAACAATCTTATTTTATATTTTTTATTGTTTAGATAACCAGTATAGTATAAATCCACCAGCCCAACATGTTGATGCCAAAGGAAGAAAGAGCTAAGATTCACAGATACTTGTTTCAAGGTATGTTATAAGATAAATTTAAGTTATTTGAATTAAAAAAGATAATGGAGGTCAATGATAATTGGATGATTTATGAAAGAGAGTCAATCGAACGTAAACACATAAAATACAATAATGTAACTAATGAAGGAAATCTTCATGAATTATAAGAAATGAATACAATGGTACTGAGAACTGAGGAACTTCATATAAAAACAAAATAATTATTTAAATACAAGAACCAGGGAAGCAGTTATTAATCAAATATGGTTTGTATAATGAAATATACTAGACTGTTAAACTTCTTAAGTTAGAATAATGTTACGATGACCCACAGAAGCATATTTGTATTGATTGTGAATAATTAAGTTGATAACAAGGTTGTTGCTTATATTTTTTTACATATTATACTGATTACGATTCCATATTTTAAGACCCTTATCTTCAAATTAAGCCAACTATCAAATCTCTAAATTTCTTAAATTCAAAAGTATCACTATATGAATAAGACATTTTTTACTAACGTAAATTAATTCTTTTTGAATTAAATATTATTTAAACAGAAGGTGTTGTTGTTGCCAAGAAGGACTTCAACCAACCAAAACACGAAGAAA
>JAJMAX010000115.1:0-32552 GCA_030565105.1 Vanderwaltozyma verrucispora
TCTGAAACCACTTCCAGTGGAGCTGCCTCCTCCAGTGCAGCTACCTCCTCCAGTGTAGCTACCTCATCTGAAGCTACCTCCTCCAGTGTAGCTACCTCATCTGAAGCTACCTCCTCCAGTGCAGCTACCTCATCTGAAGCTACCTTCTCCAGTGCAGCTACCTCATCTGCAGCCACTTCCTCCGAAGCTACTTCTATCCAAACTGCATCTTCCAACACTAGTTCCACTGAAGCTACATCTTCCAACGCTACTTCCACTGAAGCTGCCTCTTCTAACGCTGTCTCATCCGTAAGAATTCCAACTGAATCGAGTTCAGTTTCCGTTTCTTCCATGGAGTCATCTTCTGGACATATTACTTCAACTTCTGGATCCACTTCAGGAGTGTTTGTAAGTTTAAGCGCGTCTGATATCATAATAGCCTCTTCTTCGGGTTTATTGAAGTCTACTTCAGTGAATGCCATTTCATCTAGAACTTCCTCTGTATCTAATTTATCTACTTCAGTGAATTCATCCGAAGGTATTAGATCCACAAATACGATTGTCTCAGTGACATCTAGTTCCCTAACCGGTGCTTTATGTACACCCTTTTCATCTCAAAGTTCTCATTTCACAAGTTTGAATTATGATATTACTTCTAGAACTCGTCTAACTTCTGTTTCTTCACTATTAGCTCAGACTAACACTCAATTTATTCAATTATCCAGTACTATTGAATCAAGGACGTCGGTGTCATCCGACATCACCACTTATATCACCACAACTGACACCGAAGGTCACACTGTTACCTTAACCACTACTGTTCCATGCGACACTTCTTCAAGGACATCGGTGTCATCCGACATCACCACTTATATCACCACAACTGACACCGAAGGTCACACTGTTACCTTAACCACTACTGTTCCATGCGACACTTCTTCAAGGACATCGGTGTCATCCGACATCACCACTTATATCACCACAACTGACACCGAAGGTCACACTGTTACCTTAACCACTACTGTTCCATGCGACACTTCTTCAAGGACGTCGGTGTCATCCGACATCACCACTTATATCACCATTACTGATACTGAAGGTCACACTATTACCTTAACCACTACTGTTCCATGCGACACTTCGTCAACGACGTTAAAAAATAATATTTCAAACACTACTGCGGTCGTAAATTCAAGCAATTATGCATCTGTAAAAACTACTGATGACTCTGATAAAATTAACACTATATCAGTAACTACATCTATTATATCCAATGACAGCACGACTGCTACTGATGTAATTGTTTACTACTCGACTACTAATGAAGATGGCAAACCAACAACTGCTGCCACGACTTATACACTGGCTGGAACTTCTGAAAATAGAAGCAGCTCCCAAACTAATACAGACCCTACTATAAATGAAACTAGTGTAAATTCCAGCAACACCTCAATTCCAAAGATATCTTCACTGGATGCATTACTGAACTCTAGTTTACCAACTCCTATTACGACAACTATAACTTCTGGAAGGGCCACTGAAACTAACATAATATCTTATTATTCAACAACAGATTCTATCGGAAATACAATAACAGAGAGCACAACATATCCTGCTCCTTCAACTACGGAGAATACTAGAAGCTCTAAAACTACAAGCCTTCAAGGCACATTCACTTCTCAACTTTCTGTTACTTCTACTCAACCTGAATCTGAAATAAATTCGAGAATTACAAATAATGATAATAATGCAAGTTCTCCAATAAGTTCAAGTACTTCTTCTCAGAACCCACAGAGTAGTTCCGCAATTACTTCAACAAATAGTTCTGTCTCTTCCTCCTCCTCCTCCTCAAGTCCTTCCTCCTCAGTATCTGTTGAGTCATCCTCATACGAAGGCTCTGGTAGTTCCATAAGTATTAATAAAACTTGGTCTATTTTGGCTAGCATAATTCTATTTGCACTTGTTTAGGCACTATTATGAATTATTATTAATTTTTCAGAAGGTTTACTTAGAGATTCAGATAGAAATTTGTATTTTTACTATGATTTTAGAGAATAATCAATATTACCAGTTATCTGAAAAGTCTTTCTGATAAAACATTAAACTTCCCATTGAACCTATAAATAGCTTCCTTATTGAAGTGCTTTTACCGCCAAGAAGACAATACGATTACATTTTTATTTAGATCTTAGTTAAACGTTTTTTTTTTAAATAGTTGAATAATAAATAAATGAACTATATTTTTTTTTAGAAAACTGAATCATATCTTCAATTCTTTACTTAAAAAGTTTCACAACTGGTAAAGTCTTACAGTCAAAAAGTTGTATAGCTTTACATATTCTAGTCTACATACTATTATACTACAAGCAGGACCTAATAGTCAAAGTCTATTTTAGCTCACGTGATATATTATTATTTCAAACGATTGAATATTCTTTTTGATAAGATTGAAAGGAGATCGACCACATTGAAATAGTAAGATGGCAAGATTCCCAATCGTTATTTTTCAATTATAAGTAAAAGTTTTAAAATATACATTAGAATATAACAACTATATGAAAAATTTAAAGAGGCAAAACTCAAATTTCCTGAAACATTCGATTTTATTCATATTATAAATTTGTAATATTTGAAAACTTAGATATTTTGAACAGTTCAAGTTTTTTTCACCTCTATTAAATACTTCATTACTTAGTTATTTATTAAGCTCAAGGTAATATCGTTGTCTCTTTAAAATTATAATGAGTTTACCTGTTTTCCAAAATTCACCTACAAATTCTACAGCATTCAAGCTTAGAAATTTTTATAAGATTCAAAATGCTTGTATCAAACTGAGGGAATCAGTTAATGTTATTTATGAAAATGGTCTCACATTTGAAGAATTAGATTCTCTAGAAACTACTGGAAATGAAGTAGATAGCTCAATTGCAAATAGTGCAGCAATGAAAATTGCTGCTTTTTTAATTGATAAAAAACCAGTTTCAAATTTTGATCAGTTATTTGAAAAGCATGATTTTAACGACCACTTTTCAGATCTAGATAAATTTATTCGTTATCCAGTTGTATATGATGAAAACTTAGATCAACTAGCCTTCATACATAAAAGTTTCCCCAATACTTATGCAAATTTAAATGATTCTGAAAGAACTACAATGTCAAATGAACGTTTAGAGTTCCTTGGTGATAGTTGGCTAGGTGCTTTTATAGCGTATATTTTATATAAAAAATACCCTACTGCTAATGAAGGAATGTTATCCCAAATGAAGGAAGCTATTGTTAATAATGCAAACTTATTTGAATGGAGTAAACAACTCAACTTCAATACCAGATTGAACGGTAACATTGTTAAATCATCCAAAGTTATCAAAGATAAGGTTGAAAAGAGATATGCTGATTGTGTAGAAGCATATATCGGAGCATTAGTTGTAGATAGGTTTTCCTCTGAATTCTTAGATGTAAAAGATTGGTTAGAGATTCTATCAGAAGAAAAACTGAACACAATCAGTGCTCAAATAGTAAGAGAACCTCACAATAAAAATTCCAAGTCAGAGCTGGCCGAACTTCTGCAAATAAATAAGTTAGGCAAAAAGTTAAATTACAGAAAAGTTAATGATGTATCTCCATTTAAAGTTGAAGTGAGACTAGGGGATACTGTGCTTGCAACTGCAGAAGGTAAAAATATCAAGGAAGCTGAACACAGAGCTGCTGCAAAAGTATTAGGTGATAGTGACTTATTAAAAAAGTATTGTATTTACGATTTTCAAGATAATCCTGCGTTGCAGCACGATACTGATGAAAGTCCACGGTTAAAAAATGAGGAACAAGAAATAGTTACTCGTGAAAATATTAGTGCACATGGTACTGATTCATTAAGTCAACCTGTTTTTTCATCAAAATATTCAGAATCAACTGATTCTGGTAGAGTAAACTCTAATGGATTTACCCATAAACTTACCTTTCAAAATAATATAGACAGAAATGCTAACATCTATATTTCAAAAAATAAAAATAATGATGAATCTGAAGATCTCGTAGCGAACTTGACTAATCAGGTTATTGAAAAAATGAATGATGTTCTTGGTAAAATTGTCAATGACGTTGTATTGAAAAGTGTCTCCGATTCTGACATTAAAAACCAACTCATAATTAAAGAAAGTAGCATGTTAACCACAAAGAGAAACAAACCAGAAATTGATAATTCACATTTATCAAATAATCATTTTAACTTTGATCAAAAAAAAAATACTCATCAGACTGAAACTAACCCTAAAGAATCTAGAAGTAAAGCAACATCATCTCAACAAGATTCTTGCGATAATACTGCCATGCAAAAATTATATGGACTATTGTCAAAAGAACAAATATTTCCAAATTATATAACTATTCAAAACTCTATTAATGATTTTCATTCACAGTGTGTAGTGAAAGGTAGTAATTTATATTTAGGTGAAGGGAGAGGCCGCAGTAAAAAAATAGCACAGCATATGGCTGCAACTCAAGCCTTAGGTAGCCAGCAGTTATATGAAGTGCTTAAAGAACAGAGAAGTTTTAATAGTTAGCTATAGTTATTTTTATAAATAAAAATAACTATAGCCCCAGTCTTTGGTACAAACAAAACTAAGTAAACACAATTGTTTAAACTACATGTCTGCTGCTCTGTTTATTTTTTCATAATGCATTATAATTAATAAATTACTATAGTATATAATCTCTGCGTCATATAAATTTTTACATATTTTTGAGACTTCAATAAAATATAAACTTCTAATTAGAAATTAAGATAACATAAGATTCATATCCCAATCTTTATATACATAATACCATGAATCACCTTTTTCATTATTTTTTCGTCTTCTCCACACTTCAAACATAACTTGCCTTGCTCCCCAATAGGAACCCATTCCTGTATTTGCAAGTTTGGCTGCCCACTTTCTGAATTCTTCTTGTTTATACAAATTTGAACAACAACAACCCGCTATAAATCCTTGCCATATCAAAGGAACTATTTTAACTTTATACTTTTCTACAAGTCTTTCGATTTTATTCAAATGTTCCAGAACTAAATTGACATATACCTGTAAAAGTTTATTATCAAAGTTTCTTATCATTGTAAAATAATAAAGAATTAAACTATAATAGAAACTCATAGAATGATGAAATATAGCTTCTTCAGAAAGACTCCTCTTCTGTGGATAATTATTTAATGATTGTGGAAAAAAATCTTTTGATTTATCTTTCCAGATAATAAGTTGAAGTTCAAATTTAAAACAGGTATCAGTAAATTTTCTTGGAATTGATATATTATACTTTTTAAAATATTGAAATTGCCTTACCAACTGCACAGAATCCGCAAACAGTAATATGAGCGTTTTAGGTAAACCATATAGCGTCTCTAAATTTAATTCATTATTTGATATTCCGTTTCCTGGCAAGCAATAGCTATTCGTCGAATCGCAATTGAAAAGAGGGTTAGTAGAATTATCTATTAATTTTTTGCTTTCTTCTGTAAGGTGGAATTGACCTTCAAGAATCATGAATGCATTATTATCATGGACTGAAAAAAACTTTTGAATAGCTAATTTATCATTAATATCTCTCTTATCAGAATTGTCATTATATTTATTGAAAATAGTTATTTCTTTTGTTCTTATTTTATCGAGAGCTGTGCTGTCCTGTATCAACTTTAGAAAGGAAAAGATACTGTGGAGAATTTGTGCTTTCTTTGAAACAATTGGCCTAATAAGCATTCTGGACTCAATAAAATCTTCACAAATTGTAAGATGATAATGACAGTCTGACATTGTACCCCATACAACGTCAATCGAATTCATGGATAAAATGGCCATAACTATATCTTTATATTTTTCTGAACTAACAGTGCTGTTAAGACACATTTTTAGAAATGTCGAGGCTTGATTTCTGAAATTAATTCCCAAATTTGAATAAAATATCATTTCAGTTGAATTTTTTTCAAATTTACTTTGTAAATTGAAGCAAGATACAGCAAGTAAAGCATTTAATAACGAGTTACGTGAGTTAGAAGTAAAACCTAACCCTGATAAATCTCCTAATGTTTTTAATGCCGTTGGGAAATATAATCTCTTCCAAGGGTTCGAATTGACCGGAATAACTGTCATCAAATCAGCAACATTATTAACATAATAATTCAATAAAAATCTTGTCAAACTATTAATTTTTAAAGCAGTCATAGGAAAATCAAGTAATGGATTTGATGGGGAGATGATATCTGGAGTTCGGGAAACTTCAACTTCCATTATCAAATTTGGCATTTTATACTCAGTACTTTCACAATCAAAATTAAATTGATTCTGCAATGGGACTATTGTTTGAATATTATTATTTTTATTACTGTTATCAAATTTTTCAATCTCTTTTGGTGAGATAGGGATATTATCAAAATTTGAAAACAAATCATCAAAGTTTATATTTTCATTATTTGTATTATGGAGCAATAATTTATATGCATTTTGTAACTTTGAATTAGTTTCAAGTTGATTATTTAATGATGTTGATATTGGAATTCCTTGTATTGCTGAGGCTGACAATATAAAATCTTCTTTCAATTCATTCGAGATCCATTCCGTTGTGTTATTAAAATATTCAAAGAAAGAATCCTCCAAATTAAGTTCAGTAGATAATTCACCATTTTTTTCATTATTAATATAATGATCATCATTTTTAATGATTTTATTATCATTTTTAATATGTTTATTATTACCATTAGATAAAACTTCTCTTTGCAATACACCGAATTTCTTTACAATGTAAAGATCACCATTTTTAATTTTATTTTCAGGTGGTGTTTGTAAATAAATCAACTCATCATCCATATCTTCATGAAACTTATAAGTATTATTTTCATCATATTTAACTAATTCAATATTTCTTCTTTTCTGTGAGTCTACAACATTAGTTGTATTTGAAATATTATTAGAATCAAAATTTAAAGGTAATGACCAAACTAATTTAATATCATACCCCCCACAATCAATATTGGAAGTCGAACATTTAAAACATTCTGGTTTATTCAAATCGCATTTAATTTTTCTAGATCTACAAGTCCAACAACCAGTAAACGTTTTTATTCTTTTAGATTTTAAACTGCTATTTTTCCTTTTAGAAATCATATTTATTCATTAGAGATACCTAATAACCGAACAAAATTTGCTAGATTTTATCACTGATACTATCAGTCGAGTGTATTAGTCTGTATGTTCATTCACTCACTCACTCACTCACTACACCATCTATAAATATATCAATCATTTTCTTGATACTCTGTATTTTCGATTCTGAAAAAAACCATATAGTATTCAGAATCAATTACGTTATTTTCTTGTAACATAGTGATTGTTTGGCTCATCGCAAGTATAAGAGCCATTAAGATGGCATCAATTGATAATGAACCAACATGATTAATTGCAAATAACGTTAAATAAATTATATACAATAATCAAATGATAATAAGTCTTAACAGTATTCAGTATTTTTGCAGTATACTAAATACAGTTATAGTTCATAAGAAAAAAGATATCAAATTAAGCTAAAAGTTGTATCGAAATGTCCAATTTTTTTGTACAGTTTACAAATCTCCTACCATTCCACAACAATTCATAGTATTTTCAATCATATTGTTCAAATGAATGTTGTTGCTTTCATATGTTTACAATTTATATATCGTTCATTTATCATATTAATTTTGATTATAATGAACTTTTCGCCAACATGAAAAATTAAATTCACAATTGAAACAAACATTTTTAAAGAATATCATTGAAATAGTAACTTGAAATTTCTGAACTTAAAGTATAAAACAAAAATCAAATAGCCAGTAAATATATACCTATTTAATAAATTACATTGGTTGAGGTTTTTAAGCATTGTTAATACTTATTTCTGGATCAAAAATAACCTTATAAATGTCAAAAAAATTGAAAAGAACAAATTTATTTTCCAAAGATGTTAGCTCATTATTATATTCATACGGCGATATTGCACAACCATTGCCAGAAACTGTTAATTGTTTAGATGAACTGATATCATCTTTTTTAGTGGATATTTGTCATAATGCTTCAAAAGTTTCAAAAAACACTTCCAGTAAATCGAAAATTAAATTAGATGATTTTGAATTCGCATTAAGAAATGATTCAATTAAATTAGGTAGAGCACAAATGTTAATTGCAACAAATAAACTGATTACAGAAGCAAAGAAGCAATTTAATGAAACTGATACTACTTTAGTGAGGTCAAACCAAGATTTATCTAATGGAGCAACTGCAACAAATGAAAATAACAATCGTAATAGCGATCATAATGACGATACTAACATGAATGCAAATAATAATGCTAATAATCGTGAAAATTCTAATATTAATAACATCGATCTAAGTCAGAATGAAATTAATAATAATATTAATGTTAATAATCCGAATATAAATAATGATCTGATACATAATAACGATAATGAAGTTAATGGTAATCCAAATGACGATGATGAAGAGGAAGAGGAGGAAGAAGAAGAAGAGGAAGAGGAAGAAGAAGAGAATGAAAATGAGGAGGATTAGGAAGAAGAATAAAAATAATTTTTTTAAAAATATATATATTCTATATTTAATTACATATCAATAATTTTTTGTATCATAATACAGTAGAGGCTTTTTCGTATAATAATGTTTAATTTTCCTTTTACCGTTTTGTTCATTTCCTTTTATCTATGTATATATCCTATAAACGTATATATTCTATTAAAATACGCTGATCAATTTAAGTCAGGTAGTATTAATCTGTGAGCGACAATAAAATATCAACACATTCTCCAAGCCTATACATTTTGGCAATGCAAACGTCTTCAATCAAATCTCTATCCATATGAGGAAACATAGATTCTAAATTTTCCACAACATTTTTATGTTCCTGTTCTTCTATCATGTTTGCAAGAACGTCAATATTTTCATCACCATCTTGGCTAGATCTCCTGACTGTATTGGTGGTATTGTAATTCAAATTTTGATCAGATCTTGGGGAAGATATAAACATTTCGTTAAATTTTGTCATTATAGAATTTGCAACCTCATCTAAAGGTCCAACTATGTAGTCACTTGGAACTAAATTAGGTTTGTTCGTTTCTGTTTCAACATCCGCTTTATTATTTCTTTCAGCTATAATTAATTTTTGATTATCTTCATACAATTTGTCATAAATGTCTTTATTTTCAATTGTTAAAGATTCCTCATCTAACTTCAATATAAAATTCATTGCAGCTTGTAAACTGCTTAAATAATATGATGATTCACCTTGAATAAATTCTTCATATCTAAATCTTTCAATATAATTTATATTTGATGGCAGGCTCTTAATATCACTTTTCAAAATTGTATAAATTAATAATGGAATAAAACTATCTGCCCCATTATGATCTAATTTATTATGTTTCAGTATACCAAAAATTACTTTACATGAATTTAAGACACACACCATTTTATCACGAGGCGATTTAAAAGCATTTATTTTATTCAATTCATTACCAGAGATTTTAATAAATTTGTCAAGAGTTCCTTTCATCGAACCTATAATATCCAAGTGCTCCGTATTAATAAATCTATATTCTATTATTTTTTCCTTTAATTTTTCATCATCTATTATATCTTTATTGTGTTCATCATCTAATGGATGCACATTCTTTATATTTGGAGAAAAGCAATGATTATATAGCTTTCCCATTATTAATTTTTCAATACCTTCTTTTGAATTAATCAGCTGTGGTTTATCCATCGATTGAAAAGGTTCATAATTTGAAAATTTATCATAAATGAATATCTTAAAATCTTTTATTAATTTTTGTTGTTCTGTTGCAGTCCAAGACAATCTTTGGGTAATAAAATTATGCAAAAAAGATCGTGTATATTTAACCAAAGGTTCTGCTCTATGATCTTTAAATTGTTTTAAAAATAATTGAAAATCATACATTGTTTCATCGCTTTCATTTTTATTATTATTTTGTTCATTATTTCTTTCATTATTTGAATTTTTTTTAATGTCAACTCTTTCCATACTCAAATCATGTTTATTATTTTCATTAATATTATCATTGCCAGCTAAATTCAAATCAGTACCTTTTTCATTCTGTTTATCCTGTCTGACTTCTTCATCTTCCTCTTCCTCTTCCTGAGATGAATTGTAATCCTGTTTCAAATTATCAGCTTCTTTCATTAGAGCATCTCGAAAACTCATCTTAATTTTAATTATATGTCTAATTCTACAGCTGAATATATATTAAATAAATGAATAACACTAGCTCTTCCTATATTATTATCTATTGTTTTAAACAAATATTTCAATTATCGCAAAATGATTAATTTGAGTTTTTTCTTTATTCATCTTGCATCGCAATCAATTTTTCACTTATAGAAAAGACTTGAGATGAGATGAGATGAGATGAGATATAAATTATTCACAATATTTAGTATAAAAGTGAACTCAATTGTGATCATATCGCCACCATTGAGAGATAAATTGTTGATAAGGATAAAGCAATTTGTATTCAAGTAGTACAATCTAAGAGCTTTGAAAAATGTGTGGTATTTTATTCCATTTCAGTGGCTCAACAAGTGTTAAATTGAATGATGAATTTATAGAATATGAAGAGAATTTTAAAGGAATTAAAAAATGTTCAAATGATTCTTTAGAATTTAATAAAATGATACCGTATATTTCATCAAGAGGACCGAATTATTCTTCATTACGTGTTATGAAAGATCATGGAGCCAGTTGGTTTTCTTCAATTCTTTCATTAAGACAACCATTTACAACACAAAGTATTAAAATTGATGATACCTATATATTACAATTTAATGGTGAATTATATAATAAAGAAATTATTGGTAATGATACTCAATTTATTGTTGAATTACTGAAAAATACAAAATTTAATGTCATTGACGTTATTAAAAAATTGGATGGTGAATTTGCTTATACTATTTATGATATTAAACAACGTATCATTTATTTTGGAAGAGATTCAATTGGTAAGAGAAGCTTAAGTTATAAAATTGATACTGCAGCACAACAATTTTTTGTTTCAAGTGTTACTGGTGCGATTGATGGATTTAACAATTGCTTAGGTGGAATAATTTATAAATATGATATGCAACAAAATGTTTTATTTGATGATATTCCTATTAGAAATAAATTCCAAGTCACTGACGTTGTAAATGAATCTGATACTGATAAAGGTAACTTTATAGATGATCTTTATTCTGCATTATATGGTGCTATTGAAAAACGTATACTTTCAATTCATCCAACACATATTGAAAATTCTCCAATATCTATTCTATTTTCTGGGGGGTTAGATTGCTCCGTCATTGTTGCATTGATATGTGAAGTTGTTTTAAATCGAAAAGAATCTTCTGAAATAGTTATTGAATTATTAAATGTTGGATTTGAAAATCCAAGAACTAGATTACTTCCAAAAGATGCTCCTGATAGAAAACTAGCGATAAATAGTTATCAAATATTACAAAACCTTTATCCTTCTATATGCATAAAATTAATTGAAATTGATGTTTCTTATGATGAGTATTTAGAAAGCAGGCCTACAGTTATCGATTTAATGTATCCTAAGGAGACTGAAATGGATTTATCTATTGCGATTGCTTTTTATTTTGCATCAAAAGGGAAAGGATATTCAAGAAATCGGTTAACAAATGAACGAGAAATTTACCAAAGGAAAGGTATTGTATTATTTAGTGGGCTGGGAGCCGATGAATTATATGGAGGTTATCATAAATTTGCTAACAAATCAATTGAAGAGTTAGTCGTTGAATTAACATCGCAAATTAATAATATTCATGATAGAAATTTGAACAGAGATGATAAAGTAATTGCTAGTAATGGTGTTGAAGTTAGATATCCATTTTTAGATGATAATGTCGTTGAGTATTCAGCTTCTAAAATCCCCATTAATTACAAAGTAAATAAAAAGATTTTAAGAGATTTAGCTGAAATTAAGTTACATCTATCGGAAATTTCAACTGAACCAAAAAGAGCAATTCAATTTGGTTCAAAAAGTGCAAAAATGACTAAAGATGGTAATAAGCATGGTACTGATAAACTAAATTAAGTTTTTAATTCATAAGATAATAGAAACGTAAATATACATTAATATTAATATTTATAGAAAGAAAACTATTTTTATACAATACAAATATCAATTCTACTTCTTGGAAAAGGTTTAAAAAAAGATGAATTTCTCTTGCATAAAAAATGGATTTTAGTAAATTATATAAATGAATACAATTCTAATACAACGACAATGCTGTAATTATAATAATTATCTTATTATACCTAAAGTTTATATTCAAAATACCATCATTATTATATATAAAATGAATAAAAACCATTCGAATTCTTTTAAAGCCGTCTAAGAAATTTCATTATGGAAAAAGTTAATTAACATTGAAAATTTGTTAAAATGAAATTATTTTAAATAGATATCCTCAATTATGGCAATTTTATTAATAAATTATATGATAAGTAGACGGTAATTGAGTGGAATATAAGTATATTGATATAATAATAATGTCTTCACAAAAAAGTATGTTTAAAGTTAATTTCAGTGCTAATAATAGCGAAATATTCATTGAAAAGATCAAATTTTACTAACAAGTTATATTTTTTTTTTAAATTAGTTGATTTAACACAATTGAATCCTGAACAACTGAATGCTGTAAAGCAACAATTTGATGAAGAATTACAACATTTTAGCCAATCTTTACAAGCATTGACTGTTGCTAAAGGTAAATTTACAGAATGTATTGAAGATATTAAAATTGCTTCTTCACCAGAAAATGAAGGTGAACAATTATTAATTCCAGCATCTGCTTCATTGTATATCCCAGCTAAGATTTTAGATAATAAGAAGTATATGGTTGATATAGGAACAGGTTATTACGTTGAAAAATCTTCAGAAGAAGCAATCGAATTTTATCAAAAAAAGATTGATAAATTAAATAGTGAATCAGGCCAAATACAAAATATTATAACTGAAAAATCAAAATCTTCATTAGCTATTGAATCACAAATTAGACAAACAGCAATGAAACGTATGGAAGAACAAAAAAAGCAACAAGAACAACAACAGAATAAATAAATAAGTAGCAAACAAATAGGTAGTAATTAATGCATAAATGAATATTTGTAATTATAATAATATTTTAAAAACTGAATATAGTGAAACAAAATGAATTAAATCACTAGAAATTGCTTTGATTGTATTCCATTCCAGTATCACAAATTGCAACTATTCATAATATTTCATATACATAAGTATATATGAGTGTATGTGTGTGAGTGTTTGTTTCTCTGCTTATGTTTTATGCTAGAAATTTATTTGACAAAATTTTTGAAACATTATGAGATTACATGAGAATGTACAGTAATTAGCTATATATAGCTATTCAGTAATACGATATCAAAAATTTAGAAGAACAATTTTATAAATAAAATAAAATTAGCAACTGTTATTCAAAATGGATAAAAAGAAGAGAACATCTAGAGCTAAAAGCCAAAATAGAGTTCTGAATACTCTTTAATTTGCTGAAAGACAAGTTAGAGTGATAATGACCAACAATATCGTGGTTATCTTTTGGTCTAAAGAATGTAGTTACTCTTTTAAAAAGAGGTAAAGGTCAAGAAAATAATAATTCAAATGAAGATGGTAATGATGGAGGTTCATGTGAAGATGAAGAATTAACTATATACTTAAGTTTATCAATGCTGTATCAAACTTTGGTTTTGGTCTAATTTATTACCTTTATTAAACATCAATACATGGATTTTTCATATTTTATAATTTTTTATTAATTGTGGATATATTAAGAATACAATTATGTATTTATATAACTAATAATGATTTTATTTGTATTTTTTCTTATTTTATATTTGAATTATAAACTCAATTTTATTTAAATTTATAAAGCATCTAACCTGTCATTAATTTCTTGGGGAGTTAATTTTCTGAATCTTGGTCCATTATCATCAGGAACTCCTGTATAACCTAATAAATCTTGATTTTGTTCACCAACGATAGCAATTTCAATGGTATCACCATTAAATTCACCTTCAACAGATTCTTTTAACGTTAGTAAAGCAATATGAATTGCATCTTCTAATTCTAATTCATTATTCCATCTTTTTTCTAAGAAAGTTTTAGCTGCTGTTGAACCTTTCCCTATAGCAGTTGCTTTCCATGGGAAATAAGAACCTGATGGATCTATTTGATATAAGCTGAAACCGTTATGTTCATCATGACCAGCAACCAATAAAGATACACCAAATGGTCTAACACCACCAGATTGAGTAGCTTCTTGCATTACTTTTGCAACTTCAGATACTAATAATTTTGTAGGAGGATACTCACCATAAATATTTTTATAGTTGGTATGTGCAACTTTTCTTGATTTATCAACTAATACTCTAAAATCTGGACCCATACCAGAATAAACAGCACCAATGTCTGGTGTAATTAATGCAATTTTAGATATATCATCAGTTAATGCTAATGGAGAAGAAGTTTTTTTTTCAGTAGCAATGATAACACCATTTGTAGCTTTAATACCTAAAGATGTAACACCTTGCTTAACAGCGGTTAAAGCATAATCGATCTGACCTAACTTACCACTTGGAGAAAAAGTAGTTAAAGAAAATGAATATCTATCAGCCATTCTTTAATAATAACAGAAGAACAAATGTATGTAAATTCTTAATAATTTTAACTAATTTAACTATTCAAAAACAAAATTTTCAATAATTGTGTATACTGAACTCAAATTTTTGTGTTTTTTTATTTGAATAAATAACTAGTAATGCAATTGTTCTTTTGAGTTATCAATCCTAAATACAATTACCTTTTGCTTTAATAATGTTGTGCTTAAATAGAGATTCAAGGAAGTAGCTTTTATAGATTTCAATTGAATTTTGCCACCTTAAACATGTAAAAATTGATGTCAAGGTAGGGTAAGTTTCTATATTTCATTATGTAGTAATACAAAATTATAGTGACAACGGTAAAGTCAATATAAATACATAAATATTATATCCTATAAATATGGAATAATTATTATCTTCTTATAAATAATTGATTATTTCATAATTCCCCAATAAAACTTGGTATTCAATGAAGGAGGATCAATTCTTTCTTTATATCTCCCTCTCTAATGCACTGGATTTAACAATGAAGTTAGTGAAATAACTCAGTCCAACTATTCTCAATAACTTTATTAATTACGAATAGTAACATTTCATAATTAAAAATAAATAAAAAAAAAAATGGTTATTTAGTGGCTGAATTTAACAACAACCATTTCTTAGCTTGTGCTTTTTCTAATTCAATTTTTAAACTTACTGTTGGGCGTTTAATATGCATAAAATTACAATCTTTCCCTCTTTCACATCCATTTACATCATAATGTTTTCGACAAATTGAATCATTGTAATCATAAATATGAGTTAAGTCACAATAAATTGGTTTACCGTTAAACCACCTTGTATTTAAATTATCTCTTGCATCTTGTGCATCTTGCTCCTTTTCAAACATTACATAAATATTACCACGTAAATGATCATTACCATTTTCACATATATATAAATGTCTTATTTTACCATACTTACAAAGTTCGATATATAAATCTTCATAATTTTTATCAAATTCTTCCATATCCATGGGACTCTCACCTAATTTAAAATCAATTAAATTTAGAATCACAATACTCTTTGATCTTATAGGCGGTATATGTTGCTTTGAACATTTATTACCATGTCTACAAACACCAATTTTATAATAAAAATGACTATATTTTTTAATGTTAGTATTTAATGAAATTATTTTTTTTACAAATTAGTAGTTTTATCTCTATTTTATTCAAAATAACATACCATTTTTCTCTTTCATCATAATTTGTATTATTCATCTTAATAATAATTAAATTCACTGTCTGATTGTTGATGAGACTGGTTACAGTAGATATAATATAATAACTTCAAATGAATATTGAAATATTTCTATGTAAATAATTTTTCACCTTTATATGGTATTTTTTCATAGGGCTCACGAATAAGCTGGATAAAAAAGTGAATATCAATCTCATCTCATCTCATGTCTTAATTAATTAATGACCAATATTGTCTACGATAACGTATTATAAGTGTGTTCAGATATTATTTAGCGATGGGTAACGATGGTAGTTCAATCAGTAAAGCTCGTAATCTAAAATTAAAATTAGATGGAGATGAACTGAAGAAGGCAAGTGATGATGATACTGAAGAATTTAGCACAATTTCAAAATGGAAATATTGCAAAATGACCAATAAAAGATTGAGATTACCAATTGTTAGCGATTATCTAGGTAATCTGTATAATAAAGAAGCTATATTAGAATGGTTATTAAGCGCTGATCGTTCTAAAGAGTACACAAAAGAAGAACTTACACAATTTCAACATATCAATAAAATTAATGATGTTGTAGAATTAAAAAACCTAAAAGAAATAAAACAAAAAAATGAGAAAGATGTATTAATACAATGTCAATTTGGTGAATATATATTTGGTAAAACTAAATCAATAAACGTTGCATATTTAAAGGGTTGTGGGGATGTGATACCAAAATCAATTTTGTCTGTTGATGAAAAGAGAGACTGTAAAAAGTGTTTAGTTTGTGGTGCCAGTTACGAAACTAATGATATAATAACAATAAATTCTAATAATAAAGTAATTATTCAGTCTTTAATAGATAGAATGGAATTATTAAATAAGGAAAGAATTTATCATAATGGTAAAGTTAAAAAGCTGAAGAGAAAAGTTAATTTCAAACCTTCAATAACAGTTAAAAGAATCAAAAAGACTAATTCAATAGAATAAATTTTAAAAATATGTATTTAAAGGAATATTACTAATACTTAGTATTTAAAGAAGTATTTTGCTATGTAAATATATATTTAGATATGGACTGTGTCTGTGTATGTGCATGTGTATTTATATGTACAGGATTCTGAAAAAAATTAATGATAAATTAATTCTTGGGATAAAGTTTTAGAAGAATAGTTAAATTATCGTAAAAGAAGTACACATGTAACATAAATTTATTGAATTAATAAACTAAATTTCAAAAAATATGTACAGATTAGGTTTGAATAAAACAAAACAAATTGGAAGATATCATATCATTATGAGGGGATGTTAATAAAAATACGAGGATTAGTGGAATGAATTAACTAAACCAATATCTCACTCAGCAGATGCTACATTACCTTCCAATTCTCTTGCTTCATCTTTAGAAAGCTCGATATTATTTGTAACTTGATTTTCATATCTTTTACCATTCATATACATCGTATAAGCTAACCCTCCTGACATGTATAATGAACCACCAATAATGGTTAAAACAGTTAGACGATGAACTGCGTCTGTGACTCTAGTATACCAAGCGTAATTTGCCATTTCAATTATGAATTTTTACGAATGACGTGTTTGTATCTATAAAAATAATTAATTTATATTTTTATACTTTTATTAATCAAAATGATAAAAAAAACAATTTAAATAATTGTTGTGAATTTATAAAGATAAATCAACGATTAAAATATTGTGTAACTGATGGATTGTATTTCCAAATTATCGCTCAGTATGCTATATTATTGAGTGAATTGCAACAAACTAATTGTCCTTTAAATCTTTTATCTTTGAGTTATCCACTTAGATAAATTTCATCATGGGGAGGTTCTCTTAATATTTCATATTTCGAATTTATAAAGGGCAATCCGTATGCAGTGATGAATTAAATACTGGAAGAAAGCATATAGAAAGAACTGGTTTAATAAGAAGTGTCAGTATACAATATAAAGAGTTCAATGTATTGCATTGTTGTCCATATGTCTTCCAAATATGAATATGAGTATGAATATTAATATTATTTGAAGAGATACTTAAAAAAGGAGAAAAATAAAGAAAATTTTAGAGATAAAACTAGATATTATGGATAGATATCATTGTACATAAAAAAAAAAGCTTTGTCAAACTTATATTATTTAATTTAACTACATTTCAATTAATTATTGTCATTATAATTTAATATCTGAATACTCCTGTTGCGTGATCATACCATCTTTGGTAAAAAGGTTTTGTTTTTATTGGTAACAAGTCATTTCCCTTTTCTTTTGCCATTTCAACGTATTTATCTTTTGTAGAAGCAATTGAAGATGCTGAATCATAACATCCTTTGTGAAAAATGTATTTCAAATTGTAAAAATTCTTAATACAAAAAGTCACAGGGTTAAATATAAATTTAGTTAAACCAATTGTAAAATTTTTCCACGTTCTAAAATGAAACCAACTGGTAGCCTTCAAATATTTATTTTCAAATTGTTGAACTTTTTTATCTTTGTAAAGAGAAGCAAGTCTACGTAGTTCTTTGATCGTCGAAAATGAATGATAGTTTACATTTCTTTCAGCTAAAAATTCCTTTAACTGTGATCTTGTCATTTCCTTAAATGGTACATTTTTAAGTTTATCAGTAACATCATCTTTCTTTGAAAAAATTGTAGATATTGGATGGTAAAATAAATTGTACAATGATGAAACATAATTAGCTGGTTTCCCAACAATTGGAAGTGATTCACTTTTCAACTTATTTAAATACCAATCTATATCATCTTTTAATAAATTGATATGACTGGAAGCCAACTTTAATAATTGTTTATGATCTTTTTCCAATTTTTTATCAACCGGAATTCCATGTATTTCTAACCATTTTTTTACATCTAATGAAGACCAATGATCAAATGCATCATCTTTTAGTTCCTTCGTTTTTGTAAATACTTGTTCTCCACCCTCTGCTAAATTATTTAACAATTCAATTTTTTGGTCTTCCATATATTTGGAAATATGAAAGATATTCTTTTTTAAATAATGAATCAATCTTTCCTTTTCCTCACCAATATCTTTAGGGTACTCAATATTATGTTCATCAAGCCAGTGTTTGATTTCTTCAACAGACCAAGAGTCAAACAGCTTAGATGATGGATAGTAGCCAGAAATTTTTAAACTGTCAGCTATATCATCAAAATGAGTTTTGACTGCTGCAATTAAGTCGTCCCTCGTTCCATATGGATCTATTTCGATATTATTCATATCTAATAATTTGTGTAATTGGGTTGCTGACCAACTATTGAAAATCCAGTCTGATATTTTTGGATGAGCTTCTTGAAATTTCTCTGACATTGTGTCTTCTTTATTGTTACCTGAAATCCAATTTACTGATTTATAAAATGATGAACTAATTTGATCTCTTAAATCCTCATAAGTGCTTCCACTAAATTCCTTTAATGAATTAGCTTCATCTTTAATATAATCAAGTAAATCATTGTGTGTCAATTTATCAATATTGTAATTTGTTTGGAACAAGTTTGCTCCAATTTGAAGATTCAATATTGATAATATAAAAATTGTTATGTAAATAGATAATTGTTTCATTATTGTAATAAAATTATTACCCAATTTATTTATTTGGTTCTATTTTTATTTCAGTATTTGTTAATAGGTAGATAGATGAATTAAATAAACATAATTAAGACATTTTATAAAAATATGTTTAAATGTTATTAATAATGAACCATTTTATACTACATATAAACGCATTTTGTGACAAAAAATAATAGGGATATATACAAATTCATCAAATTAATTAACTCCATAAGAATGATTACTTCAAATAATGCCACTTTTTGAGGTTCACGACCATACCACTAATGCAGTCGTCATTATTGTAAGTGGCTATTAGGAGAAGGGGTTTCATCCTTCCCCCCCCCTCCAAATAGTGGCATTGTATGTAAATTCCTCATTCATATATATTTAACGTTAGCAACATTTACTAACAGAAGAAGCTTCGTAATTACGTGACCTGATTAGTGAGTAATCCTTCTTGCTTTTATGATGAACTAATGTAATGATGTTAATTCATCTTAATAAAGGGTTGAGAGTTTAAAATGCACCAGTGGTCGGTCTCACTCATTTTAAACCAATTTGTTCCTAATAATAGCTTAGAGCTAATCAAATAATGATGAATATTGCAATTGCATCATCTTTTTATTGATTTGATACACACGATTTGTCTGCTTTACATTAAGATAAGAGTGTTGGTATTTGTAGACAGATAGATGCTCTGTAGTCAATATTATGTAGTGTTCTTACAAGACTAGTTTAGTTTGATGAAGTAGGTACAACGTATAAGCCACATTAGGTTTATGGATTATAGAATACGTAGTACCTACCACTCTCTAATTCACCAAACAGGCACAATGCTCATTCTTTTGTATAAGAAACATATCATATCATATCTTACCTTATACAATGGCTATTCGCATCCAGTAAACTAGGTAATATTCCTGACATTACCAGTTATCACTCATTCTGTGTTTGAACTACACAGAACTTCCTCATCCTCTTTATATATTCGCATATTCTTGATGAACAATTGCTTACTCTTTTAAATATTCAGCAGGTTGTTGGCTTGTTTGGTGAAATTTTATTTGGAAAGAGCGACGATGAAAAAAAAAATAATTTGAAATTGGAAATATCAAACTGAGATATGGAATGTTTTTTTGAGTATTTCAATTAAAAATTCAGATTAAGACTTAAACTTATTAAGGTCACTGATATTTGATTAGTTAGTAATTAAAACTGATTAAACAGGTTAATTGTCTTTGTTCTTATTTATTGGGAAATTATTAAGATATAGAAGGAGGAGAAGTTTTTATTTTCGCAGCCAAAAGTTGTTATTGTTTTTTTTTTTCCATTATGAATACGGCAGGTATTATTAATATGGAAGATTTCAATGGTATGATGAATGAACAAACTTTGCCAATGATGGCAAATGATAATCAGTTTGCTAATATGATTCCAACTCCAATTAAAGTTTCAAGAGATGAATCTAGTGGGTTAAGTAATGCTACAAATTTAATGAATGGTAAAACATCATACTCTTTAGCAAGTTTAAATATCTACCAAAATTTACCAAGAGAAACAACAAATGGTATTAATGATTTGGAAAGAATGAAAATGGCTATTTGGAGTGGAATTCCAGAAGAAATTAAATGGTCTTTGAAAAAATATTTATCATATAGTAATAAAGCACCATATATGATTAGTTTGAAAGATTTACCTGATTTATTACCATTATTTAAACCTTTTATTGAAAATTTAAAACCATTGATTGAAAAATTTGATCAACCATTAATTACTTATGATGTTGAATCTAATAATGAAGATAATACTTCTAATACTATTCAATTAGGTTTAACAAGTTTATTGATTTTGAGAAATTTATCACAAGATACTGATTCTGTACAAGTTTTAGTTCAAGATAATTCTGTAAAAGAATTTATTTTATTTGTTTTGCAACAATATGAATTATATTATGTTAAAAATGAAAATGATAAATTGAATAAAGTTGTTTATGATTCAAATATATCATTGTTTAATGAACTAATTCATTATACTTTAGATATTATGGAGGCCATATCATCATATTTAGCTCCAGCAAAATTAAACGATCCATATTTTAAAACTTCAGTTAATATTTTGAAATACACTAGAGACAGATACATGGTTATATCCATATTGAGATCATTATCACGTCTATTGGTAAGATCAAAAGCAGATGAACAAAGTGCTGCTGATAATCTTGATAGCAATACATTGTCATTAATTGTTTCATACTTATTAATAGACAATGATACAGAATTAATTACTGCTTCTTTAGATTTATTATATCAATATATTTTACCAGGAAACGAAAGAATTACAAAATTAGTCAATGATGTACCAAGATTTAATCAATTGTTTACCGTTTTACCAAATTTATTAAGCAGTAACATTAACTTACCAAATTATGATAAAATTGAAAATTTTGAAATTAAGTTAATTCAAAGGTTAAAACCACCAGCTCCAAAAGAGGCTCCACAAATTGGTTCTAAACTATTTAACGAATTATTACATTTGGAAGAACCAATAAGATCAACTATGTGGTTAAGATGTTGTTTTGAGCCATTATCAGAAGCAGAAGTGACTCAAATAACATTATGGAAAAGTTACGAATCTAAATTTGCTCAGCCAGTACGTGAAATGTATAATAAAAAGTTATTACCTGCTGTAGAATTTATTAAAAATGTATCCAATGCTTTTAGCAATGCAGCCGCAATGGTTGTCACGGACCCAATAACCAATAAGAAGAGGTTTGTAATTAAAGGTATCCAATCACGTCATAAGCCATTGACTTTAAGGGAAGCAGATGAAGAATATATGAAAAGACTAAATCAAAAAGGTAATAGTGGCAGCCAAAGTGATAATGGCACTTCAAATAAAAAGAATCAAGAAGAAGAGGAAGTAATTTTACCTGTAAAGCAAAACAAGTTACCAAATATTCAATTTCCAAGCCAACTTTCAGAAATTTCCAAAGCATCCGCTACATTTTTATGTTTACTTTCGAATGATACAAAGGGACATGGATTAAAGTTTTGTGAATCTATCAAACCAATAATATTGCATAAGTTAGCAGATATCCCTCCATTAAGTTCTGCTTTATCTGAGTATATGGATAATACAAAAATCTTATAAGTCATTAAATTTGGAGGCAAAAGAAAATGTTTACAATAACTATGAACAATTTTGTTTGTATTTGTAACCATAGACTTAAGTTTTTTTGTTCAGCGTATTTAAACAATGTGTAATATTTGGGGTTAACAGTTAATGGGTAGTATTAATGTTATGTAATTATAAAATAATATATGTATATATCAATATATAACATCGCTTTCGATTTTGGATTTTCTATGTGATTATTAAGTAACTTTCCGTAAAAATTCTATCTCTGTGACCATTAAGAATTTGACGATAGGAAAGAAATCAAGAAAGGAATATCTCAAATTGTTAGAAATATGTGTAAAATGTTCGTTTGAATATATTAAATATATAGATATCTAATTAAATAGATAAATAAATAAGGCTTAACTTTTAAGTTAAAGTGAATGCTCTAAAGTTATTGATTTAAATCATTAACAAAAATTAATGACTGATCAATTTTTTCTATTATATGGTTATTTTTGGATTTGTTATTTTCGTAAAAAGTTTTCATTAAATTGAATAATTCAATTAACTTATCTGAATTTATATCAAAGTTCATATCATTTGGTAAATAAATTGTGTCTGAATTTGAATTTAGATGGATTGAATCAATAATATTATTAAATAATGTTTGGATTGCATGATGATTTGTAAATGACCAAATGTTTAATATTTTTTTGACATCATCAAAAGATAATTTTGGCTGCTTTAAATAAAATTTAAATTTGAAAAAATTTTTCAAATAGGTATTCAAAATTGATTTGTCAACATTATTAGTACCATCTGAACAAATTGGTAACACTTTACAATAATTGTTCAACATAATTTTTAAAATTTTTTCATTAGAACCCAAATAATTTGAGTTTTCAAAAGTAAAAACCATTTGTGAAAAATTATGCGATTGTGACGATAAAGTATTTGCTAACTGTAAAGCATTATCAGTTTTTTCTTCTGTTAGTGAAGATGATGAATTTCCACCATTTTTCAAATTAAAATAAAAAACTGACAAAGAATAAATATCGTTGATTTTTTCATTGTTTTCAATCAAACTTTTGTTACTATTAATTAAATCAATAGCATTTTCAGGTTGAAATTTTGCTAAGAAGTATTCTGAATTTAATGAAATCAAAGACTGTTTTGATAAATTATTTTTATATTTATTCAAAAATGTTTCATATTTTTCATAATTTTTTTCATAGATAAACGATTTTAATAAATTTTCTAGATGCAATGATGGTAAAATGCTATCAAATTCAATAAGTTTTTTAAATTCTTTATTTAAAAAGAGTTGGTTGTAAATTAACGAAATTGAATCTTTAAATTCCATTTGGTGTTTAATTGGTGAAAAATTTTGTGGAAATTCGATTTTATCTAAAAAATTTGAAAACTCTAATCTATTTCCATCCAAAAATATATTTTTAACTATTCTTGATAGACTTTTATCATTTAAGTTCGGTTTAAAATATTTTATTAATAGGTCATCATTCGAAATTAACTTTTCCATTTCGGTTGAATTTAAATTTTTAATAATTAAGTTGATTAAATTTTTTAATTCTGATTTATTTGTACTAATACATGATTCAATAGCGTCATAAATTAAATCTATTGTTACAAAATCTGAAAAAGTTTTTAAACTTACCAATGTTTTATAAGTATCATAGTCAAATGTATGGCCTTTGTCTTTCAGTTTCTTAAATTCTTTAACACCAGTATTGATTGAATTTCTAATCATAGAGCCTAATGATATTGGGTATGATTCATCCCAATCACGTAAATTAGCATCGTAATAATTTAAAACCTCTGTTGGGAAGTTAATAAATTTTATTGATTGGAAAACCTCATTAGATAACGTTGATGTGTTTAATTTTAATCTGAAGAAATTCATAATTAATTTTTTATAATTATTAAATGAAATTTCTTTAAAATTATTAAATGATTCAATTAAATGAATATTGTCAACATTATTATTTTCATTATCGTTATCAATTAATGACAATTCAGATTTATTAAAATTTAAAATTAAAATTGAATATAATTTTAAATATACTGGGTAATTTTCAACAGTTTTTGGAGATTTCCAAATGACATTATTAAAAATGTATGACAAACTATTAATTGAATTTACATTAATTAAATTTAAATTACCAATATAATGTTCTAAAACTTTTGTTTTAATAAACCTTAGTTGGAAATTGAGATCCTTATTAAAATTTGTTAATATTAAATTAACGAATGAATTTAAAAAATTATTTTCTAAATCAATATTTGTTAGCAAATTATTTTCATTTTCATTTTCATTTGATGTTACATTTGATATTATTTTTTCATTCAAGATTAAATTACTATGTAATTCAATAAATGAAATAATTGAATCGATTGGATAATTGATATTTTTAAAAGTTTCAAAAATAATTTCATAAGATTTTAAACTTTTAAAATTAAATTTTTTTATTGTTGATTCTTGAATTATTTTTGATAACATATCGTTATCATTAAATTCATAAGACTTTAAAATTAACAAATCGTGAACTGAATTTAATTGCTTTTCTAAATTAATGTTATTTGGTAATTCAAAATCATTATCCAAGTCGTTATTACTTTTATTATTATTACTAATGCTGTTGTTGTTGTTCTTTAAAGGTAACATATAATTATAATAATTTTTAATTAAATTCCAATCGCTTTTTGAATTATTAATTAAATTTAAATAAAAATCATAATCAAATTCATCAATCCAATTTAATTTTTTAAAATTTACCCATAATTGATAAGATTTTTTTAAATCAATTTTTGAAATTGAAATTAGATAACTTGAAATTAATTTATTAATATTTGAATTTAAACCATTTTTTGATTTGATTTCATTAATTTTAAAATTTAATAAATTTGTTGAATCAGTTAAATTACCATTAACTTCAATTAAACCTGAAATAATTTTTGACCAAATATTATAATCATTTTCAATAATTGTTAAATTATTTTCAGTTAATAAATTAAATTTTTGAATTAATTTATTTAAAAGATTTGAATTATTTGTCAAAATTGAATAATTTAATAATGAATTAAAATATAGTTGATAATTTTTTTCAAAATTAAAATTAATTAAATTTAAAATTTTATCAATATTAACAATATTAATTTGATTTGGATAATAATTTATTGAAATTAAAAAATTTTTAATAACCATTTCATTTGATAAATTATATTTATTAAAAATTTGTAAAAAAATTTCCAATGCAATTTTAAAAAAATCTAAACCATTTTCAAAATTATTTAATTTAAATGATTTAATTGAATTTTTAAATAATGTTTCTAATAAAATATTATAAATATCTTCATTTGGTTTTAATTTATTTTTAATAATAATATCTTCATAACAAGATAAAATTTGAAACATTTTATAATTTAAATCATTTGAATCCATTTTTCTTTTACAAATTGAATATAAAATTTTATAATAAATATCAATTGTTGGTGTACAATCATTTCTTTTTAATGATTGATATAATGAATTTATAATATCATAATTTTTTATTTCAAAGTTTTCATTAATTTTATCAATATGAACTTTTAAAAAAGTATCTTTATTTAATTCAATGTCATTATCAATTTCCCATGGATAATCATTTTTAATTAAATTTGATGATGATATTGATATTTTATCATTATCAACATCATTATTATGCTCTGCTTGTACTTGTTGTACTTGCTGTTGTTGTTGTTGTTGTAAATAATTATTATTTTTTGAAAATTTAATTTCAATTGCAATTTTTTTTTTTAAATCATTTAAAATTGAATCATTATTTGAAATTGTTGAATAATTTAATTTATTCGGAATTAAATTTAATTTAAAATTATTATTATAATTATAATTATAATGTAAAATATTATTCCTTAAATTTTTTGATAACAATAATTTTCTTCTTTTAATAATGGTAATTGATCTTCCATAATTATTATTTTTATTATTAAATAAATCATTATTAAATAAATCATTATTAAATGAATCATTATTTGTTGATAATAAAATTGGCAAAATATTATTATTTGAATTATCATTAATATTTTCATTATTATTTGATTTATTATTTGTATTATTATTTGAATTTTTTGATTTATTATTAAAAATTCTATTATTATTTTTATAAAAAAAATTAAAATCATTTTTAATTTTATTTCTAATAACTATAATATCATTGTCATTGTCAGTATTATTATTATTATTATTATTAGCTGTTGTTGTTGAAGAAGACGTTTTAGTTCTTCTTCTTGTATGATGAAAATCTTTAATATAAATTTTATTTTTAATTGATTTAAATAACATTTGTAATTGTAATTGTAATTGTAATTATAATCTCGTTCTTTTTTTCTTTAAAAAGTAATAAATTAATGTGTGAATAAATAAGTAAATAAATATTGTTCTATCTTTCTCTAGCTTTTAGATGTAATATAATAATGCAAAAAAATGTTTATAAAATAAAATATGGGTATTAAAAAAAAAGAAAAAAAGAAATTATGATTATAATGATGATAATGATGATGCAAATGCAAAAAAATAATTGGTATTAGTTTTAAATTAAATTAAATTAAATTAAATGAATGTTTTTTTTGTCCCTGTGTTTAGCAATATAGTAGTAAAATGGTGAGTAAAGAATAACAATGCTGATAAATTAACTATATTACAATAAATCAACATACACATATATTATTAATCTTTCTTAGATCTTATATACTACACACAACACAATACAATATATATGTGTGTATGATAGGTGAGAGTTGGGGGGGTATGGTGGTGAGGGGTGAAGGGTGTGTATACAGATAGATGTATATTTCAATATACACTAAAAAATGTGCCTAATAAAAAGAACAATGTAAATATATTTTTGCAAGTACCTTCTTATGTTAATAATAAAACTAAAAACAGAAGAATTCAATAAAGGAAAGCAAAGTAAATCAAATGAATATTACAAAAATAAGAGGTACCACAAAAACAAGACTATCCCTCCTCCTTCAAAGAAGATCAATTTCTGAATGGGAAAAATAAATTAAATCTACCATATATTTATATCCTTTCAAGATTTCCCTTTCATGTTGTAAAAGATCTTTAAAAAAAGATTTTCCTTTAAATTAAACTAAACACAAAAATGGAGATGCAAGATATTCCGAGAGAATTGAACGCACAAAAGAAAAAATTCCAAATCTAATCTTACCATTAAGATTCCGTTAGTCCTACTTTCCCCATTAGAAAGAACTGTTGCGAGTGCTCTTCGCGCTTGCAACAGAACGAGAAAAATAAAATAAAAAGTTCACACGGCCACAGCAACAGCAACAGCAACAGCCACAGTAACTATACTATACTAACACAACAGTCATCTTACAAGCAACCGACTCAATTGCTTTACTTTCCCCCCCGCACCCTCCCTCCCTATCTATCTTCCTGCTTCGCTTTTTGTCAATAATTTTTGCCGCAAACTTCTCTCACAATGAACAATGAGAGGAAAAATATTCTTCTCATTCATCCATCCATCCATTTCTCTGCTTCTCCAGCGAAAACTTTGGAAAACATTTTCTCTTCTTCATTTCTTTATTTTAATTTGTTCGTTTTTGACACAAAACCCGGAATTATCTGTTATTTGATTGGTGGAAATAAATAAATGTTAATTATATGTATCGTTGTTTATTTCCATTGTAAAGGAACAATGAAAGATTAGATTAGATTATACCGTACCACTTTACTTTACTTTAATTGTTATCATTGACTTTTGTACTACAAAATACATTATCTAACTATTTAATTGTATTTGCATTGTATTATTATTATTATATCTAGTAAGTTATTTTATTGAATTTTTGAAATTTTGAATTATCTAGTAAGTAAGTAATTATATTTATATATATTTATTTAGTTTTTGTTATCGTATTACTCTCTTGTTGTTGTTGTTATTATTATTTGTTTTGTTTACTCTTTAATAGCATAAGTTCTTCTAAATTTATCATCAATGTTTGTTAAATAATATGTACCTTTTTGTAATAAATCAATTGAACCAACAGTATTAAAATTTTTTTGTAAATGAGCATTTTCTCTTAATTTAATTGCATTTTCATATTCAATTGGACTAAATTTTTTTCTTAAAACATTTAATTTTTCATCAATATTTAAAATTTTTTGAATTTTAGTTAAATCACCATTAATTTTACATGAAAATAATGATGATGCTAAACCTGAACCATATGAAAATAAACCAATTCTTTTATCTTGTAAAATTGAATTATCATTAAAAAATATTAATGATGCTAATGATGAATAAACTGATGCAGTATATAAATTACCTGTATTTGTTGGAATTATTAATGATTTTTTAACTTTTTCATTATATTTTTCTTTTGATAATTCCATAAATTTTTTTTCAATTGTTCTATCAATTAATGATTCTTCATATTCCATATTATTCCATTTTTCAATATTTTCTTTTGATTCATCTTTTGGATATAATGAATTATTTCTTTTACAATCATTAAAGAACATTCTACCATATGATTTTGTAACTAATTTACAAGTTGGTACATGGAAAACATTATAATCAAAGAAATCAGTTAATGGTGTATTTTCATTTTCATTAATTAAACCTTTTTTAATTGCTTTTGATAAATATGTATCATAAACTTTATCTAATGCTCTAACATAACATTTTAATGAAAAATGACCATCAACAACTGGATATTCACTTGTAAAATCTGGTTTATAAAAATCATAAGCATGTTCCATAAATGATCCTCTAACAGAATCGAAAACAATTGGTGCATCTGGACCAATTAACATTGCAACTGTACCAGCACCACCTGTTGGTCTTGCTGCACCTTTATCGTAAATTGCAATATCACCACATACGACAATGGCATCTCTACCATCCCAAGAACTTGATTCAATCCAATTTAATGAATTAAATAAAGCATTTGTACCACCATAACAAGCATTAATAGTATCAATACCTTCCATATCACCATTATTTGGGAATAATTGGGTCAAAACAGACTTAACGGATTTTGATTTATCAATTAAAGTTTCAGTACCAACTTCTAATCTACCAATATTCATTGTATCAATATTATAATTTTTAATTAAATTTGAACAAACAGTTAAACACATTGAATAAATATCTTCTTTATCATTAACAAAAGCCATATTTGTTTGACCTAAACCAATTGTATATTTACCAGAAGAAACACCATCATATTTTTCTAAATCTTCTTGATTGACATATTGATTTGGAATATAAATTTCCATACCTTTAATACCAATATTCTGTGGTCTTGATGGTTGATCAGTTGTCTTTTGTCTTTTAGATTCAGTCATTTTTATATTTTTTTTTATTTTTGGTTGCCTGTTTAGTGGTAAACTAAATAAAATAGTAAATAGCTTATAATTCTATTAATTGGTTTTTCTTTAGCAGTAAGAAAATAATAATAATAATAATAATAATAATAGTAATTATAATAACAATAAAGTACAAAGAATAATTAATTATAATTATAATGAAATATTGTTTACTTATTTATATAAAATTTTATTTAAATTGAATAAGAAAAAAAATATGAAATGCAAAGAGAAAAAAAAGTTTATATTTTCAATTTCAATAAAACCATTAATTACGAGATAAATTAGAAATTTTAAATTGTAAATCACTGTGATACTTCGATAAACTTCAAACTTTTTTAAGAAAAAATGAGTATTTTGGGTTTCATTCTACTTTTTTTGCCTGTAAACTATTTTCAATAATCTAATTTCAGTAATAATTTCATTAATTTAGAGGCGATAGAATTCCAAATTGAATGTTTTCCTAATTTTCTGGTAATTTTATACGTAAAAATTCAATTGAAATGTAATATAACTGTATACGACAGCATTAAACTTTATAATATGCCATGTACACTTAATTTGTTGTGTTGAATCAGGGTTATAATATGAAGCGCAGCTTAAATAGTTTTTATTTTAGAGGCGATATATTTCAAAAGCGTGTATTATTCATTTATTACTGATTACTGGAAGGGAAAAGAGAGAGAGACCATGAAGAAGAATGATATACAAGTTCATAGCAAGAGAGGAAGGAAAAGAGAGCTGAATGTGTTTATTTAACGTTGTTAAGGTTTTAGAGGATTGATAGATCTCTTAGCAATTTAACTTTTCCTTTCAGATCAGATCAGATCTCAGATCGAACTATCTTGCATATTTACTTCCCATTTCACTCTTGCCTTTACTTTATTTTATATTATTCTATATTATTCTATATTATTCTATACTTCTCTTTTTTTTTTTTTGGCTTTCGTCTCTTCGATTACTTAATATTTCAAGTTTAATATCTGCTTCACTGAACATTATTTGTGGAAAGAGTTTTATCGTTTGTCTACATTATTCCTTATATTATTTGTAAGAATGATTGTTCAGTTGTAAGAATTATAGAATCACTTCGATTCACAAAGTCTCTCTCTTTTCAGTATATATTATATATGTGTGTATGTGTGTGCTTAGCCACTCATGCTTTACCGAATTTACAAAGATTTATTAATAAAAAAAAGAAGGAAAGATATTAAACATTAAAAGAAAATGGATTGGATATAGTAGAATAGAATAGATATTTATATATTAAAAAAGGGTATCACAATTTTTTCATGAAGAAAGGTGAAGATTATAACAAGGATTCGATAGTAGAAGTAAAATATAAATGAAGAAAAAAAAATTAAAAATTAAAAATTTCGCAATAAAATCTTAGTAATATAATTAATTAATTCATATACTTTTTCTTACTCTTTCTTTGTTTTTCAACTATTATTTTTTGTGTTAATTAGTATACATTCAGTTAAAAAAAAAACTTCAAATTTTCTTTTTTGACTTTTTTTGGAATTTTTTTTTTGTTGGTTTGTTCGTTTTATTAGTTCTCTTGCATCAAAAAATTGTTGCTTTAAAATTCTTCATCAGCATAAGAATCAGCACCAACTTCAATATAATCTCTTTCTAAAGCTGCTAAATCTTCTCTTGCTTCTGTAAATTCACCTTCTTCCATACCTTCACCAACATACCAATGTACAAAAGCACGTTTAGAATACATTAAATCGAATTTTCTATCAATTCTTCTCCAAGCATCAGCAATAGCAGTAGTATTTGATAACATACAAACAGCTCTGTTAACTGCTGATAATTGAGAACCTGGAGTAGCAGTTGGTGGTTCGTAACAAATACCAATTTTAAAACCTGTTGGACACCAGTCAACCATTTGAACAGTCTTCTTATTTTTAACATTTGCTACAGCAGTTTGTACATCTCTTGTAACAACATCACCTCTATATAATAAACAATTAGCCATATATTTACCTGATCTTGGTTCACATTTAACCATTTGATTACTTGGCTCGAAACAAGCGTTAGTAATTTCAGCAACAGAGTTTGCTTCATGAGAAACTTTATTTTTAGATAAAATTGGCGCATAAGAAACTAATGGGAAATGAATTCTTGGGTATGGAACTAGATTGGTTTGGAATTCATTTAAATCGACATTTAATGAACCGTCAAATCTTAATGAAGCGGTAACAGATGAAACAACTTGGGCAATTAGATTATTCAAATTACCAAAAGTTGGTCTTGGAATATCCAAATTTTTCTTACACATATCATAAATTGCTTCATTATCAACCATAAAGGTACAATCAGCATGTTCTAAAGTAGTATGTGTTGTTAATACCGTATTATATGGTTCAACGACGGAAGTTGAAACTTGTGGAGCTGGGTAAACAGCAAATTCTAATTTTGATTTTTTACCATAATCAATGGATAATTGTTCTAATAATAATGAACCTAAACCTGAACCTGTACCACCACCTAATG
>JAJMAX010000116.1:0-32243 GCA_030565105.1 Vanderwaltozyma verrucispora
ACTGAATGGAAGAAAGAGTATGTTCCATTAGATAACGCTGAAACTCCAGCTCCAACTACTTCTGAAGAAGCTCCATTGATTAAAGAAGTTGAAACTAAGGAAGTTGAAGCTAAGGAAGAAAAGAAGGAAAAGAAAGAGAAGAAAGAGAAGAAGGAAAAGAAGGAAAAGAAGGAAAAGAAGGAAAAGAAGGAAAAGAAGGAAAAGAAAAGAAAAGCTGAAGATGATGAAGAAGGTGAAAAGAAGAAGAAGAAGAAGAAATCTGAAAAATGAGATTTACAGTAATTTCATAAAATATATATTTGTAGTATACCATTATTTCTCAATAGATGTTCTTGTACAAAGTACATAAATTTCTAATAAAATATTTAAAATTTATAAAAAATCAAAAATCGAATGGTTATTTGGCTATTAAAGATTTTTAGTAAATTTACTAGAGTTTTTTTTAAAATCAAAAACGAGATAACATATATATATATATATATATACTTGTTAATATATTAGTGGAACCAAATTAGTGACGGAGCAATTATCATTCCCTTTCCAGAATCCCACCTCTTTTAAGATGACCACAGAACGGTATATTAAATATTAAACAAAACTTCTTAAAATTGAATTTATTGAAGATTAGTAGAGAGGTCTAGATGTATATACTACTAGATACAATTATATTGTAATACATGATAGGCAAATATTAACAATATTCTAATTAGAGTAATCCTTTTTATTAGCTTGTTTTTATGGTTCTGGATGTTTTTTAGCATATGCTTTACATTCATCCTTTCCCTTTTCAATCAAACAATAGGAAGTCTTTGCAATGATACTATTGGAATTATCATCGACAACAAAATTTTCGTTCAAATTTTTTTCCCTATAAATGTTCAAAATATAATTCAAAACACCTCTCAAAGTAATTGCACGAGAGATAACATCTGACTCACTATATGTGAATGTCAAATAATCTTCAAATTTCTTGGTATCAGAATCTTGACTAACAACATCCCATGATGCTATAGAGTTTGGAGTCATGATACTAATGGTACCACATTGTGAACCCTTTTGATCCCAAGATAAGACATTTTTGCCAAAGTCAATTACAGGTACAACTAATTCTTGATGGTATACACCGTCAGATTCAACTAATACACTTAACATTGGTCTATAAAAATTCTTACCACAACCACAGTTAGATGCTTGTAATCTAGGGAAACCAACCCATATTTGTTTACCTTCTACTTCAGGGATACCTTCTGGTAATGGAACAAACTGTGAACCACCTATCATGTCACCATATATTTTTGTTTCTTCATCTATAGTTGAAGTAGATGCTTTAAAAACCTTCTGACAAACACCATCATCTAAACTACATTTCAGAATTTCTAATGGGAAAAATTGATAAATGAAATGAATATAACCCCTTGATAAGTTTGATTGACCAAATTCTTTATGGAAAAAAGGTGTCCAATGTTTTTCTTTTTTACTTAATTCGAAATTTTCTCCCTTCAACCTAATATATGGATCTCTTCTTTTATGTGGAAAGAAAATATGCATCTTTCTATATCCATCAATATCATCAATTTGATTGAAAACTAATACTGGTTCATCAGTTTTACCATCTTTTTTCAAAATAACACGAGAGTCCTCTGGACCTCTCCATTTTTTACCATCAATTGCTGGAATCGTCAGTACAGTTGGATAAGTAATGTAATATTGAGAAAAAATTGCAGAAATTTTTTTTTGTACTGTTAATTGATTATTAGCTTCATCAACTTTACATTTATCAAAAGCACTCTTATTTTTTCTCAATTCTTTACAACCAGTTAACCCATATTCTTTCTTCAAATTCTCAATTTTCTTATCAAGATCTTTTGGAATATTGATATCATTATAGGGAATTTTTTTATTTTTTAGTTCCTTCCAGTTTTTATCAAATGCTTGTGCTCTAACCATTGACATTTTTGGACTATTTTTAACACCTGCTGTTGAATACATAACTCTTGTATATACTAAGTAACATTGTTCAGATTCTAACCAAACAGCAGAGCCACCAAATCTAAACCATCTTTCTTTAATAATTTTTTCTTCTGACCATTTTTTTGCTATCTCTTCTTTATTCACAACAGCCTTTGATACTTGATTTTTCATTGCTAAAACTTGTCTTCTAGCTTGAATTAAATTATCATCTAAAATTGGATTCCAGCTTGAAAATTCAAATTTATTTTCATATGAAAGGTCATCACAATCGACAATCGAATTATATGAATTAGCACCTTCTGTAATGTCAAGATTTAATAAATCTTGACTAGCTTTTCCAGTCTTTTTAGATTTTTTTTTTTTTTTCAAATTTTCTAATGATAAATTCGATACATAACCCTTTGCTTTATATTTATGAAATTTCTGTTCTCTTGAAGCTTTTGATACTGGTAAATTATCTAAATTCTTATATTTTAATATATTTGCAATGTCAACATTCAATAAATCACCTTTTGTATTTACACTCTTAAGATTATTCATTGAAGAATAATAATAATAATTAACATCTCTTATTGTTTTTTCATCAGAATTTTTAAATATTAAAACAGTTAAAAGTGTTAATGATAAAAATAAAATAACTTTTAATATAACACTTCTACGTAATTGTTTAACAACAATTCTTAAACCTGAAGTTTTCAATGTATAAATAATCCTTTTTATTGTATATAAAAGACCATTTTTTGAATTCGAATTTGAATTAAGACCATTGTTCAAGTTATGCCTAGGTAGGAACTCATCCGTATCTTCGGATGATTGATTAAAATCATGCAATTGAAACTTAGAGTCTGACATAATTATAATGCAAAAATGGGCAAGGATATTAAATGAAACTTTGATTTCGTGAATCCCTTTTCTCCTCTTTACTTCACTTTTTACCAACTTTTTTTGCAAAAGCAAATGAAAAATAAATTAATATCAGTAGCACCACTTATCGACCTTGAAATTCAATACTCAAATGAACTAAATAAATATGAGAAGGAGATAAGCTAAGAGGTTCTGATATAGCTATATATATATATATACATGACAAGATGGAAACAAATCGAAAGCAATGCGTTGGTCATTGGCAAAATGTAACTAAGACAGATTCAGAGTAAGATTCCTTCAGAATATTTCACTAATTTTACTAAATAAAATAATTTTTTTTCACTTTTTGGACAAGTTTTCATTTATTTTAGGGCATCTTCAATTGCACCCTACGTGTGTAATTTAGGGTAACGGGTTTGTATATAGGGTATATACCACATTACAAAATTAGTTAATAAAAACAGCACAACTGTACCAACACCTGCCTGTAATGAACTTGTTTATCTAACATGTACACGTATGTGAATGAATGTGTTAATTTATAAAGCAGCTTACCAAATATCTAGCTGACGTTGCCTGGCACTATACATGATATGTGTCCCTTCCACCGGAACCCTAACCCGCTCGAGTTCAGCTGAACCCTTTTAGTCCCAAAAGGGTAATAAGAAAGAAAAAGGCCGGTTGAAATTGCTACGACTGATTCTGTGCTTTGGACATGGACTGGTGTAACTGGCTTTTGCCGTTTTGGGAAATGCTGTTTACGTTTCTTTCTTATAACTAACGTTATATGTTGCTGTGTGGCTAGGATGTAGAATTGTCCAATGATGAGCTATCTTGAGTATATCATTCTATTTATCTTATTAGTTATATGAAGAGTATTTGAATCAGTATATATTAAATCTATTTACCCTCGGTGTCAGCAACAACAGCTTTAGCTTTAGCGTTTACCTTGGCTTTTGTATCGATAGCAGCTTTAGCATTGGTATCGACAGCAGCTTTAACGTTTGTATCGATAGCAGCTTTAGCCTTTGTATCGGCAGCAGCTTTAACGTTTGTATCGACAGCAGCTTTAGCTTTTGTATTGGCGGCAGCTTTAGCTTTTGCATCGGCAGCAGCTTTAGCTTTTGTATTGGCGGCAGCTTTAGCTTTTGCATCGGCAGCAGCTTTAGCTTTTGTATTGGCGGCAGCTTTAGCTTTTGCATCGGCAGCAGCTTTAGCTTTTGTATTGGCGGCAGCTTTAGCTTTTGCATCGGCAGCAGCTTTAGCTTTTGTCTTCTTTGTTGTCTTCTTTGCAGTTTTTTTGGCAGTCGTCTTCTTAGGTTTCGGTTCTGGATGTGATTTACCATATGCACTACATTCAGTCTTAGATAATTCAGCAACACAATGTGAGGTCTTCGCAACAACTCCATCAGCTTCATCATTAACTTCAAAATTTTCTTTGATATCTTTATCAGAATAAATTTCTAATATATAATTTAACAACCCTCTAATAGTAATAGCCTTGGTAATTGTATCTGATTCACTATAAGTGAAAACCATATAATCTTCGAATTTCTTAGTTTTAGAATTTTGACTGACAATGTCCCATGATGCAATCGAATTTGGACTCATAACATTAAATTCCATACAATATGTACCTTTGGAATCCCATGATAAAATCTCTTTCTTGAAATCAACTATAGGTACAATTAATTCTTGATGATACACACCGTTAGATTCAACTAATACACTTAACATTGGTCTGTAGAAATTACTACCACAACCACAGTTAGATGCATGTAATTTAGGGAAACCAACCCATATTTGTTTACCTTCTACTTCAGGGATACCTTCTGGTAATTGAACAAATTGTGAACCACCTCTCATACCACCATATTTAGCAGCTGCATCTGTAATTTCTAATGTGGAGGCTTGGAAAACTATCTTACATGAGCCATCATCTAAACTACATTTTAAAATTTCTAAAGGTAAAAAGCTGTAAATAAAGTGAATGTAACCACTTGATAACTTTGGTTGACCATATTCTTTATGGAAAAATGGTGCCCAATTTTTTTCAACTCTTTTAAAATCAAAGCCATCACCATCAAAAGTCAAAAATGCATCAGTCTTTCTGTGAGGAAAAAATGCATTCATTGTTCTTCTATTAATAACGTTATCCTGTTGATTAAATACCAAAACTGGTTCAACATTGTAATTATCGTTTTTCAAAATTACCCTTGAATCCTCAGCACCACCAAATCTACCAACTTCTGAAAATGGAATATCTAATATCGTTGGGTATATGACGTAGTACTTCGATAGCATGTCATTAATTCTTTTTTCCGCTTTTGCTTTTGTACTTTTTTCTTCAGCTTGACATTTTGCATATTTCTTTTTATTCTTTTTAACAGGTTCACAATCAGGTAAAGGATATTCTGCTTTTAATGCCTCAACATAATCATCTAAATCTGCAGGTATATCAACATCCAAATAAGGAATTTTTTTATTTTTCAACTCTTTCCAATCTTTATCATATGCTTGTGCTCTTACAAAAGAAACTTTTGATTTATTCTTAGTACCTATATCAGAATACATAATTCTGGTATAAACAACATAACATTGTTCAGATTCTAACCAAACAGCAGAGCCACCAAATCTAAACCATCTTTCTTTAATAATTTTTTCTTCTGACCATTTTTGACTACTTTCTTCATTATTCATAATAGCTCTTGTCATTTGGTTATTCTTTGCTAATACTTCTCTTCTAATCTCGATAAGATTATCATCTAATGTTGGATTCCATTCAGAATATTCAAAAGTCTTTTCATACATAAGATCATCACAGTCAACTAAAGATTTATAAGATAAATCATTTGAGATTGTATCATGTGCTAAATAATCAAGTTCATCTTGCTTTTTTTTCCCTTTACTTTTAGTCTTCTTATTCAAAGTATTAACATTTATATTTGAAACATAACCTTTAGTTGTATATTTATGAAATTTTTGTTTCTTAGTCTTTTCAGAAACAGGTAATAAATCAAAATTTTTATATTTTAATAGTTTTGTAATATCAATATGCAATAAATCACTTTTACTTGATACATTTGATAAACTATTCATTGTTGAATAATAATAATATGTTACATTTCTAATATTAGGATCATCAGATAATGTAAATACTAATATTAATGCAATCAAGGTTAACATTAATAAAATGAATCTACCAATAATACCTCTACGTAACTGGTTGATAATTATTCTTGTTGTTGGACCTTTAAATCTGTTACAAAAACCCGTAAGTTTACTAACAGCATTTTTTATTAAATTTTTCTCTGTATGAATACTTTCTGTATAACTGCTATCTAATGAGTTTATATATACATCGATATCATCTTCCTTGTTCTGATCATTTTTAAAATCATGTAATTCAAAGCCTGAACCTGACATACTAACCAGCAACGAACAGCAGTTTTGATTTTCGAGCAAACTAGTCAAGTTCTAAAGATCTGGATATAGAGAGAGAGAAAAATGGTTTGATAGACAGATATTTATATCAGGCAAGGACCGATCTTGAAGTTAACTAACGGAATAGAAGAACCAATTTTCTCTTTTAAAGTGTAGATATCAATTAGAAGGATGATAAGAATGAAAAACTGAATATATAATTACATAATAAAAATTCAAGATCTGTTAATATTTTGGTTTAATTTCAATACAAAATTTTTTTTTCAATATTGAAAATGTAACTGCAATAACGAAAAATAACTGGAAAAAAGAAAAAAAGCCTAAACGTTTTTTTGTCTGTACTGATTGCAATACGCAATAAGGTTACAGTACATCACATCTCGATATGCAAAAAAGAAGTATTCTCGAATGGATGGATCATTGGAAACCAGCTAAGTAGATGAGCTGTCCAGCATGTTAAAGAACAGAAGAAGGTAGTCTCAAGCTAAATATTTCTTTAAGATATCTTCTTAATCTTGCCGAAATTCATTACGTAGCTTCCAAAGAAACAGAACTTGCAGGGTTCTTGTATGTTTCTGCAACGGATATAATGATGTTCCCTTGCAGAAGACTGTTCCGAAGGCAAGAAGGGGGATAAGCAGTTCTTGATAACTGTACCGTGCACTCGTTTCCTAAAACTCAAATATACAGGAAGACGGAGAGAGAGGGAGAAAGAAAGAATGAGAGTGAGCAAAGAGTGTATTATTGCTAATAAAGTCTATTGGGAACAGTGATGCTGGTGCTGGCAATGCTCTTGGGTTCTAATACTGAACATATTCGTCTAAATAAGTCTGTGTCTGTCTGTCTTGTCCCAACATGCCACGTAATTCGATTTCCACTTTGCGTTTCCCTGCAAAAAGCCGCTGGAAAGAAAAGTGATTGCTGTTTCTGACGAAGCTTTCTCGAGAAATCTCTGGGAGACAGTAGCGTAAATCATGACACAATAGCAAGAGTGAAGGTGAAAAGCTTTAGGTGAAGGTTCTTCCATAGCACAACAGCATTATATTACCAATGATATTATTATTACTGGTAAAGTTGAGGTGAAGCATCACTATTACGTCCTGGACCCAGCCCTATCCCAAATAAACCCCCCCATCTCCTTTTCAAACCTCGTTAAAACCTATCTTGGAAATGTTAACCCTCACTTAATTTATGTTCGTCACGAGCGACCGTTGGGGCATAATGTGTCTGGCGACAGTAATGATATTTATTATATTAAAGTTAGAATATTAGTTCCTATTTGTTTGTAATTAGTTATTTAATGTATGTACTTCTTAAATGGATACATAGTTGGGCATATGCTTGACATTATATTATATTTACAGTTCATCTATTTCATCCTATTACCTTCTTCTTCTTCAGTCACAATGAAATCTTCTTTAATGTTTTTCGCAGAATATATTCCTAGAACATGATTTAATAACCCTCGTAATGTCTGATTACTCTTATAATTGAATTAGATTCACTATAAGTAAAAACCATATAATCTTCGAATATCTTAATTTTAGAATATCAACATTTAATAAATCATTTTTATTTGAAACAGTTTTTTAATTATTAATTGCTGAATTATAATAATAATTTACATTTCTTATTGTATTTTTCATTCGAGGTTGTGAAAAGTAGAATAGATAATAATGTACTTTAAATACGCAATAATGACTTCAATACAAATTTTTCACGTAATTGATTGAAGAAAATTCTCAAACTGCCAACTCTAGATTTTTTTAGAGTAAGTCTAATATTATAATAGACACTTTTCATTGTATCATTAATTATGCTGTCTGTGTCTGGAACTGTATCAGAAGAAACAATAAAGGGCTCCTCTTCAGATTCCACCAATTGCTGTTCAATATCACTTTGATCAATTGAAAACCCATTTAACTCTGACATCTATTACAACTGAAGAGTATATGGGTTGGTGTATGTAGGTGAATGAATGAATGCATATAAGAGAAATCTATTCTTTTTAAATAAAGCAGAGGATAAATATAAAACAAGATCTAAAAGTATATATATATATAGGTGAGTGCACATGTTAGTGTTCATGAGCGTGTAGGCATAGCCATCACACACGAACACACAAAAGCATACGTATCACTTTCTTAAACAAAGACGAATTACAGAAATAATGAGCTCAACAGAAAACGACAGGGATCTGGGCGATAATGATGCTATTCAAAGAATCTAGAAATGCTTTCGAGACAGCTAAATTCACCAAAAACCGAACCTGAAATTCTCGAGACACCGTATATCAATATCACACAAGACTGTTAAGGGAAGGAAGAGACAGGCAGTATTATTGGGAAGCGCTGTGCTGGGTTTATTAGATAGATTATGTGCAAATGTGTCACTCACTATCTAAATATTTAACTATACTTGTATGTGCCTGTATGTACTTAAAACTTTTCTCTTATAAGAGTTTTCTGTTGCTCTGTCAATGAATTTGGGTATTTAATATCATATTTTACAATTAAATCACCTCTTGTACCTTGTTTTTTAATTATTGGCATGCCCTGATTTGGATAAATTACTCTATCATTTGGTTTTACAGGTTGAATTCTTGATATTGGTAATGTTTTGCCATCAATTGTTTTAATTGTTTTATTAAATCCAATTAATGATTCTTTAAAGGTCAATGGTAGCGTTATAATTAAATCATTGTTATCTCTTTCAAAATTTTCATTGTTTTTTTCTTTTATTATAAATTGTAATGTCTTTCTATTACCTGTTGTTTCATTATAATCACCTTGATTTTTATATGTTATCTTTGTACCTTCTTTCCAACCAGGTTTTAAATTTACTTCAATTTCAATTTTTTCAGGAATATTATTTGGACCTTTTCTACTAATTTTAAATATTTTCTTCTTTCCTTGAAATAAATCTTCTAAACTTACTGGTAAATCAACTATTACAATTGGTTCTTCTTTCCTTTGTTTATGAGGTCTTTCGAAATTTGTATTTGTATTTGTATTTCTACTAAATCCTGAATAACTACCAGGAAATCCTTGATTGAAACTTGATTGAAATTGACCATTTCCTCCAAAAGAACCAAAATCATCATCGCCTTCATTGAGATTTGTAAATCCATTACTACTCTTAAAATTAAATGTATTACCATCATTTTGTGAACTTGATCCACCAAAAAACTGTGAAAAGATATTAAATGCATCTTCATTACTAAAAGAATGTGTGAATCCACCAGTTCCAGGAACACCACCTGTACTAAATGTCCCACCAGGGAATCCACTAGCTGCACCGCCACCACCACTACCACCACCGCTGGTACTACTACCATCGGTGCTTGTAAACTGAGGAATACCACTCCTAGCTGCTTCTAAACCATATGTATCGTATAATCCCCTTTTATCTTTATCACTTAATATCTCAAAAGCTTCTGAAATTTCTTTAAATTTTTCTGTATCACCTGTAGGTTTATCAGGATGGTACTTCAATGCAGCAGCCCTATATCCTTTCTTAATTTCTGTTTCATTAGCAGTCGATGCTATCCCTAATAAATCATATAATTTCGTTTCTTTAACCATTATTAATTATCCTTATCTTGTTACTTATTAAACTTTCCACTGTAAACTAAAATTTCACTCTTTATCACGGAAATAAATAAAATAAAACTCTATATATGATCCCGTCCTTATATATATACATATATGAACTAATTTAACTAACATTCCATGATAGTTCCAAATCATTATTTAATGACATTTCCTTACTGAAACTGGCTTTACCTTTAATTTCACTAGCGATGAGCTTATTTTGCATGCGAAATTGGAAAATGCAAAAATATTCTGGATAATACCAGAATATTCCATACTTTAAAGGAAATGTAATGTAGAAAGTTTGTCAATATTTGTTGTAAATTGAGTTATCTTGTGTGGAAATATATTCAGTGGTAGATAGATAATTTTATTATATTTTCAATAATCATACTTTGTTTGTTTGTTCAAGTATATTAGAAACTTTTCCTGAGTGAATTTGGGTTGTTTTACGGTTCACCAAGTTTTATAGAAGTTATTTTGTTCTTTGTGGGTATAAAAGAGGGGAGAGAGAGAAGACATGTCAGTTATATTAGTTTCAGCGGGTTACGATCATACTATTAGATTTTGGGAAGCATTAACGGGAGTTTGTTCAAGAACTATTCAACATGCAGATTCTCAAGTAAATAGATTAGAAATTACAAATGATAAAAAAATATTAGCTGCAGCAGGATCACAACATGTCAGATTATATGATATTAATACAACAAATCCTAATCCAATTGCTTCATTTGAAGGTCATACAGGTAATGTTACCTCTGTAAGTTTTCAACAGGATAATAAATGGATGGTTACTTCTAGTGAAGATGGTACCATAAAAGTTTGGGATGTAAGATCTCCATCAGTACCAAGAACTTATAAACATAATGCACCAGTTAATGAAGTAGCTATTCATCCAAATCAAGGTGAACTTATATCTTGTGATAGGGATGGTAATATTCGTATATGGGACCTTGGTGAAAATCAATGCACACATCAACTAACACCAGAAGATGATACTCCTGTACAGTCGTTATCATTGGCAAGTGATGGATCGATGTTAGTAGCGGCAAATAATAAAGGAAATTGTTATATTTGGGAAATGCCAAATAGAAAGGATGCATCTAATTTAAAACCAGTAACAAAATTTAAGGCACATGATGCATATATTACAAGAATTTTATTATCTTCAGATGTAAAATATTTATCTACTTGCTCAGCAGATCATACAGCTAGAGTTTGGTCCGTTGATGACAATTTCCAACTTGAAACAACATTAGATGGGCATCAAAGATGGGTATGGGATTGTGCATTTTCTGCAGACAGTGCATATTTGGTAACAGCTTCATCAGATCATTATGTAAGATTATGGGATTTATCAACAAGAGAAATTGTAAGACAATACAGTGGCCATCATAAAGGAGCTGTTTGTGTCGCATTAAATGATGTATAATTAGGTATAGATATTATTACATATTAACTAACATTCTAAATTATAAGCATCAATTTTTACCCATTGGTATCAAAAAGGCATCAAGGATTTAAGAAGAAATTAACAAAGAAATCAGGTAACAAAATAGCATCAACCCATTGTTGAGATCAATAGATAACATTATAATAGTCTTTGCATTGTCCATTTCATAATTAACTTATTAACATGGTAATACAACATGTATTTATTTGCATCAACTAAATTTTTCTCGAGAGTGAAAAACTTCGAAATGTAAACAAACCATAGAGATGGATGATGTGGTATTTAACATAATTTAAAGTTAAGTATTGTATTTAATATTATTTTATGTCTTGATTCTACGTCAGTGAAGGACTATTCTTGAATTTTGTATCAGTAAGATATATTATTTTGGATTATATTCAATGAATTCACCATTTTTTTATGACTGCAATAGTGATCAGATCAACGAGAGTTCGAAATTAGAGCACGAACTCCATAATAAACCAAATTTAAAAATAAAGCTACTTGATGATATAATACAATATCAAGATGAAAATGAGCAATGGATCAACGATAGAACAGTAAAAGAATGGGTAACAAAAGTTTTTACAAATTCCGCAAACTTTGAAGGTTATGATAAATTATTCTGGGGTAAATTCTACCTAAGCGTATATAAAGATCCAAAATCGAAAAAGATAAGTTCATTAATTATAGATCGAACAGGCTTAACGCATTTCAACCCAATTGATATATCAAACCACTCAAGATTTTATTCGGCAATTGAAAATTTAAATGATAAGGATAAAAAGTCAAAGGTTAAAAGATGTATTGCAGCCACACTGCTGAAGAAGTATTCACATTTGAATGAAAAAGAAAAACAGTTATTGAAATTAAATCCCAAAGATGATACTAAATATAGTCCAATATATGTTGGTTCTTTAGTTGAACAATGTAAATTGGTTACGTTTTGTACACCAGAAAAAATTGGAGAAAGTATCACATCATTAGGTTATTTACAATCGAGATTCATACAGACCTCTCTCTTAGATGTGGTATTCAAAAATGAAGAAAATCTAAAAATTAATAATAATAGATTAGTTAATTTATTAGGTGAGCAACTGGAACAATTATTTGATCCGTTAACTGAATATTCACCTGAGGAAACAATTGGTATATATTCACCTCCATTGAGAACAGTACAATCACCATGTACTTCAATTGATAATGAGTTGAAATTAGTGAAGTCAATATGTAACGAATTATTGAATGTTCAAACAAAATTTTCTTCCAATTTGGTTGATTTCCTTCAAAATTTTCTTACTCCATTGAGAAGTAAAGTAATAGCAGAATCAATTGAAGGGTTATCAATGCATAAATTAAATAGATTATTTCCCCCTACAATAGATGAAGTTACAAGAGTAAATTGTTTATTAACAGAATCATTGAAGTTAGCATTGCCATTTGGAGCATTAGAGATGCTCAAAGCATCTAACATTATTTTGCCAAGTTTTTATAAAGCATATATAAGACATGAGGCGGCAACTAAACATTTTAATAAAGATATTAAATTGTTTTTGATGAGGTTTAAAGATTATATTAGTGAAACAGACTACAAAGTTGAAATGAAAATAGAAACAATAATAAAAGGTCCACAAGACAGGTTATTAAAATTAAAGCTGATATTTGACAGACTTTGGAAATCAAAGGAATGGGGGCAGAGTGATAAGTCAAATGCAAAAGTATATTATGATAATATTACGTATGTTATTAATTCCTTTGGTAATTTAAAGGAGTCTATGAGTTCTCACCAAACGAGAGTTTTTACTCCAACAGGAAAACTTCTAACAGAACTGGCCAAAGGATGGCCAAAAGAACTACAGAGCAAATGGTCTAGTCGAAGAGTTATTGGTGTTTATGATGTTACGATGGTTCAAGATTTGAATAAACGAAAAATTTTAGCTGTCTTTAGTGACTATGTGATTATTTTAGATATTGTTGATATAGATGGATATTACTCTTCAGAATCTAAAAAGCCATCGATATCAGACATTCTTATGAATTCATTGATAAACGATGCTCCTTTGCCAGAGGTTTTCCCAAAACTTATTGTAGTATATTCTTTTTCAATCCAAGAACTTTCAGTTTCTACTTATAATTTTAACAAAATACGGCTCGATGTTCTTCAAGCAGAAAAGTTATCTTCTTTAATTTTGAATATAGTATCTGATTCAGTAACAGCTAGCAAGTTGGAAGCAAATATTACCAAAGCTAAAATTATGGGGAAGACCACTGGGTTTCATCTATTCAAAAAAGTTAAACAGAACTTTAATTTATTCTCAACTGTTCATGAAATTAATTCATACAAAGAAGAACAAATAAGATCCAAATTTACTTTATTTTTAAATATGCAGCCGTCACAGAAATTGCTAAAACAATATAATTTACAATCAGCATTATTTGTAACACTAGTGGAAAAGTCTAGCAAGGAGATGGTTAAGCTTGAAATAATTAATCATCAACACATGGATTATTCTGTTATCATCCCACCTGAACGTCTATTTTCTCAACTAATTTTTCAATTGTCTTTTGAAATACCAATGTATTTATCATCAATTCATTCTTCAAGTTTATCCAGTATTCTTGAAATTAATGCAAAAACACTAATGAATATTGCTATGTATAGTAAGGATAAAACTTTGGTTAAAAATGAAACACATTCTACAGTAGCATCTAATGATTCTAAATCAACAGAACTTAAAAAAAGTGCATCATATGGTTCAATTACTACATTTAGAAGCTATAATAGTGACCTTGATTATTCAACAAACCTGAAAAATAAAAATACAAAAGAAAACGACAATAAGTTCATGGGTATTATTCCAAAAATCTCAAATGGAAATCAATTGATTGATAAAGATAACACAATTAAAATACATGATTGTACAGCTTCTTCGAATAACGATAAAAGAAAAAGTATTTCAAGTTTTATAAAGAGTATGTTTGTTAACCCAGAAAACCAAGAAAAGGAAGACCGTGTAAATAGAGTAATAAGTAAGCCAACAATTATTGGAAAGAAAATTTCACAAGATGGACTAAATGATATTTTAAAGAATGAGCAATTAGAGAATGAAAAGAAGTATAGGCCAAAGAAGATACATTTGGTCTCTAACGAGATAGAATTGCAGAATAAAATATCGAATGATTCATTTGACATGGATATCTCAAAAATGAATGAATTATTTGATATTTCACTCAAGAGTAAAAACGATGATATTGAAGATAGTGTTCTAAAAAAGATTACAGTTACAGCAAATCCAGATTCCAGTAAACGTCAAAGTCAAGTATTTAATAGTGATTTATTTGGTGATTTTATTCCAACATCACCAAGTAAAAATGTGAGTTGCTCGATTCATTCAACTAAAGAAGATAATAATAATAATAGTGTAAGTGAACGAAAATACAAAGATGATAGTGGACAGAAAACGATTATTGGCGAAAAAGAAGTTGATAAAAGTTTAATAATTAAATCTGAATATTTTAAAGAAGGTGATATTTTTCCAAAAATATTCATTAGTCCCGAAATAGAAGAAAATTTAATTAGAGATCCATCTTTTCAAAAATTGTTAGATGAAACCAAATTGGTATTTGATGATTTCGATTCTAAATTCAATTGGGAATCGTTTCAAGACGGTAATCCATTATCTGAACCATTACTGAACAACAATGCATTAAAAGTAGATAATTAGGTGAGAATGTTACTGTAATGGCATTGAGAGCTGTCTCTATTCTTTCAACTTAAAGTAAAGGAGATTGTTTCTGTTGCTGTTTTAAATCTTATTAAAGGTTTGAAGTTTCTCTTTTTAAAACTAAATTATATAGTATTTTATATATATATATATACATATGAATAATCTACAACACTTTCTTTTATCAAATTTCAATTGAAAAAAAAAAGTTCATTTCAAATATTGAATTACGGTTGATTCTTAATAGTTATTATTAAATAATTTATTCAACTTTACCGTAAGAAATATCTAAATCACAACCACCATAGTTATAGTTATTTAATCTGTCAATACAAATTTCGGCATCATTTTCATTTGTATACTCTATGATTGCAACACCAGTTGGTGAACCTTTTTGATCGTATTTCAATTCAGCGTTTTTTAAAGTACCAATTGTTCCGAATAAATCAAACAAATCAGAGTTGGCAGTTGAAAATGGTAAATTACTACAATAAATCAATGCATTCGGTTCACCGCCACCAACTATACCTTCAGTAAACTGAGGTTTTTCGTTGTTAACTTCGGTATTTTTATCCTCATCAAAAACTTCCATATCTTCATCAACTGGAGGTTCATTATTTTCATTATTATTGACATCATATCTTTGAATTTTTTTGCTATTTCTATTTCTACGACTTTTTCTTACTTCTAATACTCTACCTTCTAATTCGTAACCATTGTATCTTTCAATAGATCTTTCCATTGATTCGGGATCTGCCAGTATAACAGTACCAAACCCTCTAGAGTATCCGTTACGGTCTAATTCAACATCAGCACGTAATACATCACCACATTCTTTGAACATATCTTTTAATGCTTGCCAGTTAATTGAATAAGGTAAATTGCTAATAAAGATTTCGTAAGTTTCTTGTTGTTGATAATCTCTTTCGGAATAAGCTCTTGATTCATCCACATCTCTATATTCTCTTTGTTCATTTCTAGGTAGACGATTATTTTCTGGAGGTGGATTATCTTGTCTCACAAAAATTTGACGATCAAAAAAGTATGAATTATCAAATTGACTAATAGCTTCATCAACATCATCTTGATTAGTAAATTCAACTGTACCCATACCTCTATGATGACCTCTTGACGTAATGATATCAGCACGTACAACTTCACCAATAATGGAAAAATGATCTTTTAGATCTTCTGGAGTACAAGTATATGTTAAATTACCGACAAAGATTGAATTTGAATAATTTCTGTTAACTTTTTCATCGTATGAACTATCTAAATCTTTATCTAATACAGGACCATAATCACCTCTTGCATGGCTATTAAAATTACTATAGTTATTATCTCTGAAGCCATATCTTCTGCTATTGCTATAACCACCTCTTGAACCACGAGCATCTCCAAATCTACTGGACCTCATAGAACTATAGCTACCCCCTCTTCTATTATTACCACTATAATCATCCCTTCTGAAGTCACTGCTACGGATATTCATTTCTCTGCGGTCACCAAACCTTCCTTGAGAATAGCCACCTCTTTGGCGGTTACCATAATCTCTTCTCCCGCTATTATTGTAACTTCTTCTATGGTCAGGAGATCTTGATCTGCTACGTCTCTCAGTATTACTACTATTATTGTTCTTTAAATAATATTATTAGATACAATTTCCAATTGTAGAAATCATATATTTGACGATGTTAGTAAAAAAGTTCTCAAAAGTTAAATGTATAAGATTTTAATCACTTATTAAAACGATGATTATCAGAAATCCAAAAGTTACTTACATATTCAGAATCAGACATTGTTGCTGTTTATATGTTTGATTATAAGCTTTCTCAATTTATAAATTATAATTTCTCAAAAAATGAATAAAAATTATTATCTCTTATTTGAATATTATATGCTATTTTAATGCATGCACTTCAATGGTTTAATTTAATTCACATATTCTTCCATAATTTTCATTTTCTCTTTCAAATTAAAATGCTCTTTTCAAATGCAAAAATTCATGTTTAATATCATGTTTTACGAACACTTTTTAGTAGGAAACTAAAGATCAACAACGATTATCAACCAATGATAAAACCAATAGAATTTTAAATTCTGAAACAATTCAATAATAATTAGCTGCCCATCTCTTCACACTCAAACTCACCCCTCCCAAGTCATATTCCCAACCCAGCCCAACCCAGCCCAACCCAACAGTACCTTCTTTTTAAAAAAAGAAGCAAAAACAGTTGTTATACTTCGTATAAGGCAGCATGCACTGTGCCATGTGTATGTATATTTGTCGTGAACGTATCTGTGTGTCTCCTTGTACACACTGCTCTTGTGGTATAATACACACTGCCAGCACACCTGCCCACACTCCACACAACCGTACTGTTTTGCTTCTTTTTCAAAAGAAGATACCCAAAGATAAAGATAGCTAACATAAAAGTGACATGTAAAAGTAAACTAATTGTCTCACTTCCCTTCCCTTTATATATCCCAGACCAATTTGCCACCCAGGAAAATCCTAAATTAAGGGTGCCACAAAAACAGTCACTCCAAAAATTAGCCGCCCAGCTTTCCAATAACTTCGCTGTCCGCTCAACAAATCCTCATTTTACAAACTTTATAAATTAAGTACTACTTCATGTAACATTACAACGTATGTCGACAACACATTTTAGTTACCCAAGAACCGTATAAATATGAGATATAAATAGATCTGATGCTTACGAAAACGATATTATGCTATTCCTTTGCAACTGACACTCCAACCACCTATCAGTATAAAATATAAGTCTCGTCTAAGAAGCCCAAGTCCTGTCATTCCATGTGCATACTCTACATATAACCACTATTCTGTATATGGTTAAACGCATTTTATCCAAAAGAATACTGGTTCATTCTGCAGTATATATATATTCTTCGTTGCAGATTTCAAAGTGACAGTGGTTATTTTACAATCCCCAATTCTTTGGTCAACCATAAAGTTTACTATCACACAGGTATCATCTATTGAAATATTTAAAATTATACATACTGGTACTCTCTAATATACGAATTATAATTGCATGCACTCGTTCAAATATAGTTTATATACTAACAGTTTTGAGTATATGTTGATTAAAATAATTGATCACGTGATTGTTTTTGAATAAATTCTCTTCCTCACAGAACTTTCAATAGATTCCTTTAAAAAAGATTCGAAGTTTGAATTTTGTTATTGGTTTAAGGTGTATTTATTGTACGGTTAGCCCAACTAAATATTGTAATTGAATCAATATTTAAGTATATTGTCGAAATATAGGGTATATCTGAATTGGATAGAGGACCATTCGAATTTTTCTCCTAAAAGAAATGTCTTTGTTTAGTGTTTCTTCAAGCAATAATGCTATTAACAAATATGCTTGTAATATTTTAATTCAAATACGTAATTCAACAAAAAAAGCAGCAGGTTCAAGAACATCAATGAAAGATTCTGCTGGTAGAAGGTTAGGTCCAAAAAAATATGAAGGTCAAGAAGTTAAAGTTGGTCAAATTATAATGAGACAACGTGGTACAAAATTTTATCCTGGTGAAAATGTTGGTATTGGTAAAGATCATACTATTTTTGCAAAAGAAAATGGTGTTGTTCATTATTATTTAGATCCTTTCCATCCAAAGAAGAAATTTATTGGTATTTCATTAGATAGAAGTTATAAATTACCAGTACCTCATTTTGACCCAAATATTAGAAGATTTGGTCGTAATATTATTGGTGAATTTGAAGATGAACAATTGGGAACATTATCAAAGAATAAAATTTTAAATAAAGAAACTCTTTTAAAAGGAATTGAAAATCGTAACATTAAAAGAAATGAATTAATTAAAAAATTCAAAGATTTCATTACTGAAAATGAAATTTTAAATAATGATATTGATGACATAACATTAGGTTTAAATTATTTGATTCGTTATAGATCATGTTTAAGAAATGGTTTTAATTTAGAAGATTCAAAATTTAATGCAAAAAATTATTTCGAATTAGAATTAAAATTAAAATCAAAGATTGAAAATTGGGAAATTGAAAAATTAAATAAAGTTTTAACTAAATTTAATGAAACTATTGAAAAATTAAATAATTCAATTGAATTTAACAATAAATTTAATTTGATTAAAAACATCAGCACTATTGAGAAAAATAAATTAAAAGAAGATTTAATTATTAATTTGAAGAAATTAACAGAGAACAAAATTTCAAAAGAACAAAAAAACGAAATTAAAAAATTATTTGAGAATTCATCAGATTATTTAACACTATCAGAAGAAGTCCATTTACGTAGAAGATTTCTAAAACCAGTACAACCAGAAAATGAATTAAACGTTTTACCAAAACCTGATAAAAAATCGATTATTATTAAACGTTTTAATTATGAAAGACATAAAGTTGATATTATTCCAAGAACAAGAGATTCATTCTTAAATAAATTATAAAGTATTCAAATAAATAACTTTGAGAGAGGGAAGAAAATCATGTAAATAAAAAACTTGATAATAATAAATAAATAAATTATTATTTGACATATTTGAAATATAATATTGATATGAATTTGTATATAAAAATATTTTTTTAATTTAAATACATATGTTAAAGAAGTAATAAAAGTTCTTTCATTATTCGAGAATGTTATTAAAACATAAATTAGTATATTATAGAAAAGTATTTCTTTTTTCCATTTAAAAGAAAAGATTAACCTGGTGGTAATTGAGAAATATCAACGATATCATTAATTTTACTTTCAGTATCAGCTTCTTCTTGTGCTTCTTCAGTGGAAGTCTTTAACGGTGTTCTTGGTAAAGCCATCATACCACTTCTAGCACATTCTAAAACACCAAATGGTTCAATTAATTTTAAGAATGCAGAAATACGTTTTGGTTTTGCTGATAATTCAACGATACAACTACTTTCGCTAATATCAACAACTCTACCACCAAAATTTTTTGCTAAATTTGTAATATCGTTTAAATGTTCATGTTTTAATCTTAAAACTTCACTTAATGGTAAATTTGAAGGGTGGAAAGTTTTTTCTCTAATTTCTGAAACTAATTCAGTTGAGTCAATATTACCACCAGTAGATTGATGATGATGTAATAATAAATCTTCAAAATATTCAGCACCTAATAATGAGACTCTTGCCAATACTAATTCTCTTTTAACAATTTCAGAATTTGTATAATTTAAAACAGCATAAACAGGTACTAAATCTTCAATTTGTCTTCTCGCTTGTTCAATTACACCATCTTGGCCTTGAATAACGATTGTCATTCTACTTAAATCTTTAACTTCAGTGTTACAAACGACCAAAGAATCGATATTAAAACCTCTAGCAGCTAAAGTACCTGAAATTCTTGATAAAACACCCGGTTCATTTTGAACTAAACAATTTAACACATGTTGAGTTCTTGGTTCACGAGAAACAGCAGGAGTTTCATATAAAATTGATGATACAGCGGTATCAGCATTCCATGATGGAGTTCTTAATGTTGGTAAAGGAGGAGTAACAGAATGTTTATGTAATTGCTTATAAGCAAGAGCAGAAGTTGAAGAAGAACTATGACGAATTAAATTCTTCTTAACATTACTACTCAATAATGTTCTAATCATTTTTATTTTTTTTTTCAAATGTATTCTTCCTTCAATATCTCAAAATAAATTGAATGAGTTTGAGTCGTAAATTTTTAATGAAAAATTTTTCTTCTTCTTGTTGTTCAATTAAGATCAAAATATCTCTTCCAACCGTTTAACAAAATAGATTAAAAAGGGAATGCTGAGCTCAATTGACAAGAACAGCATTAACAATGAATTGAATAAAATGATAAATGAAACAAATACACTTTTATATCTTTTCTGAACTAATTAGTTTATTTGTTAGCTAAAAATGATTAATGATTGAAATGATATCGCCGGTTCCGCCTTTAAGAAAAGTTGGTGAAATTTTAACCATCGCAGTGACTCATGAGTATTATAAAGGTTAATGATTAAATATTTATAAGAAGTGTGATTGTGATTGTGATTGTGGTTGTGATTGTATATAAAGAGATGGTAAATGATAGAATGTCATTTACCATTTAATGCTAGATGATTTGTAAAATTTGGGATCAATTATTTAGATGAGACGATATCTTTTCAATATGTAATTTTGTTAGAAATTGAATTCTGGCAAGTTCTCTTGTCTTTTTAATAAATATATCTAATTTGATATTACCACGATTTAGCATTTGTGATAATGAGTGAATTGTATCTGAAATAGCCTGATCTTTTGCAATTAATTGATATAATTGATCTAATGCAATTGAATTTGTTGTTAATATATTACTTGGATTTAAGTTCTTACCATTTTTCTCTTCAAAATTATTTAATTTAATTGAATACTCTTTCAATGATTCAATTTCAGTTAATAATTTCTTTTCGGTTTTGTTAATTAAATGTTCAATATTATTTACACTTTTAGCTTCAAAATTAACCATTGAATTAAACTCTTTGATTGCGAATTTGATTGATTCGACTCTTTTTAAAAAAATTTCATTAATTGTTAACGAATCTTGCTTTTCTAGATCATTCAAGATATTTTGTAAATCAGATAATAGTTTATTGCGTGAATTTAAATATTGGTCATCAGCATTTAAATTCTCATTTTCATTTTCATTGCCTTCATTACTGTCTAGTAAATCAATTACTTTAGCAGGTATTGATGGAGTTGGTAATGCAAATTCTCTATTTTCCATATTAGTAGAACTAAAAGGAATTGGAGGTGTAATATCAATGCTAAAATTCGGTTTAGGTGGCAATTTTGGTAATTTTGGCAGTACTTCATTTTCATTAGCTTCATTATTGTTAGATATCTCTATTCTTGGTGGTAATTCTGGTTTTAGAGATTCTATTGGAGTTGAATTTTTACTTGTAAGTAAGAATTCTTGAATAACATTTAAAATATTAAAGTTATTAAAATTCCATTTCTGAAAAAGTGGTAAATGGATAAAACCATTCGAATCAATTAACTTTCCAAAAATAATTTTATCATTATTCGATAAATTTTCTAATTCAATAAATAAGTATGGGAAATTCAATGGATAATTTTTTGGTATCCATAATAATATTGGAATATTGACATTATTTATTTTAAAAGTACCATATAAACACAATAACAGTTCAGAAATACCATTAGAATTTATAAATAATCTTGTTCTTGGTTTCAACTCTTTATATTGATTTAAAACAACCAAAGAATCGTGAAAAGTAGCTCTACTATCGATATAAATCTAATTTAAAAGGATGAACATACAATAAATATTGTATGGTGTTAGTTTGATATTCTTAATAAAACATTTCTAAACTTTTAATGAGAAGAAGAAGAATTGGAAATGAGATTGTAAAATTGAATACGTACTGGTTGTATAACTTCAAATAGCCAATTGATTACAGCAGTTGGAATATTGCTCGTTTGGTTAGACATAATAACAATACATATAGATTCAGTGCTGGTTAATTTAATGTATTCTGAATATACTCTAATGAAGTAACAAATACATTTGTGTGTGTATTCTTTTCATTAAATAATAGGAAAATTTTTAACTTTCCTTAAACACCAAAAATTTCTAAATAGCAAAGAAGTGAATTAAACAAATTTAAGTTACAAAGTTAGTGATAATAATAACAATAGCAATATGTGCCAGTACAATGATATTAAATGAATAAGAAAGTATAATGAAAATATAGAGGTATATTAAAACATTTGAAGAAAGATAAAAATTCAAATGCGAAATATAATAAAAACCTCACGATCTAACAAACAATTCAAACACGGTTGTATCAAAGGTGTGAATGAGCCATTCATTAGCTTGTTCTTCTCCATAACAAGACTCATCTATCCATGGAAGCAAAGGAATGTGAGGCAGAAATAGGAGTTGCAATCGTCAAGATAAATAAAATGTATATACATAAAATATCAATTTCTAAATGAATTTTAACGATACAGATGAGATAATTTCCAATTGAAATAAACTTATTTCAACTACAATTAATCCCCTGCATCCACATTCTCACTGTGGCAACAATCACCACAACTTCAGGAAACAAAATAGTAATTAAGAAAGAACAAGAAAGTTCTCAAACTTCTTCTTTATATATAAAATTTTTCACTTTCCAGCCAAAATTTTCTTCGCTGGGCAGAAAAAACTGTCTGCAGAACGTCTTAGGGTTTGTCAGTGACAGTGCCAGTGACAATGACAGATTATTAAATTATACAATTGGACTATACAATGAGTGTTCTTATAAAGGTAGTCTGAGTTTGGGATGTGGTTTTATTGATTTTTTGTGTATTCTGGTAGAATCTTCCTGTTTGTGGGGTCAGTTTGATGCCTCTCTTTGAATATATTCGTTGCCCAATCTGTTGTGCCTATTTTCAATAATTTGTTATAGAACAATCCACAAGCATTGCACAGAGTGCATGGTCCATTGGGACCACGTCTCCATTCTGGTGAATCTTCTTTTGCACAATGCAGACATTTCCCATATTTATTTCTGTTCTTGCCGGATTTTGATATCTTGCCAGGCTTGTTTGGGTTTGTCTGTACTGGTTTTGAATTTAAACTTGAATTTGAACTTGAATTTGAATTTGAATTTAAATTTGATTTCATAAAATTATAGAGTAAGTCAATTGCCTCGTTGTTACCTACACTAAAGCATTCATCTGAAGAATTGGAATCTTCAATATCACTAAATATTGAACTCTCTTCCGATAGTTCTTCTATTTTCTTAGTAATATTATTATTCTTGTTTAATGGATTTAGCATCTCATTTACACTTAAAACTTTGTTATTAGAATATCTTGTTCCATTATCGACATTTGTTGGACAATTGAAGTCATTAAATTTAAGTGTCGATATTATTGCTGATAATGGTGGTAATGATACACTGTTTGTCATTTTTGTAACGTAATCGACTGTCATCGTTTGGCTTTGTTCTGGTTTATTTTATTTTGATTATTTAAATTTTATTAAAGCAATGGTTTGTTATTTCTTGTTTGCAAGACTGTATATCTTATATATATGTATATATTTACTTGTAAAGCAGAATCATTATATTCACTTGTGCTTATTTTATCTTTTTTTCTATATATATTTCTGTGTATTTATGTCGTACTTTTTTTTTTGTTATCGTTAAATATTCAAGTAATGTAAAAATAGCAAATATATATATAAATTTGTCATTGAATTATTTAGACATGTGATTGGTGTATTAGATATATAGATATAGATAGAATACAGTATGTGGGTCTGTAACTCATTTATTGAGGTTCTGCTAATAGATGAATTTTATAACCGAATATTATTTTGTGTCGTTGCTCATTAATAGCTTGGGAGGAGGAAAGGCACAAGAAAAGGGTTCAATGTTGTTTTTGTTGTTTTATTAGTAATTACAAAGTAATCTATCAAAAAGAATATGCTAATTGTCACACACACACCTGTGTATTGTATAGTATTTAGTAGATTAAAACTTTAAAAATTCAAAAAAAATAAGAAGAAACAAAGCACTCACGGTGGGGGTCGAACCCACAATCTTCTGATTAGAAGTCAGACGCGTTGCCATTACGCCACGCGAGCTTAATTTCTTGAATTCGAAAGCTTTTTTTTGTTTGTATAGTCTAATTCTAATATCATAAGACACTTTCATTGTAATATTCTGAAATATCTTACAAGTTAAATTGGTTGATAATTGGCATATCTCTATTGGAATGGCAGTACGATTATTGTTTAAATGATTAGTTATATTCATCAATATTAGAATAAATATATCAATACGTGTATTCTACTTTATTTCAGTTATTTATTTGAAAAAAAAAATTTATTCTATATTGAAAAGTGGGTAATTCAAACAATCGTGGTATTTATATGAATATTAGTCGTGGTGGTAAATTTTTAAGACAAATTAATAGTTTAAAATTCATGTCATCGAATATTACAAAATATAATAATTTATTAAATGAAAAACTATCTTTCCTGAAAACTTTTTTCTATTTTAATAAGAATGAAATTGAAATTTTAAACGATCCAAAAGACTTTTATTCAACATTGAAATACAAAATTTTAAATGCAAAAGAAAGAGTGTTTTTAGCAACATTGTATATTGGTAAAAGTGAAGATGAGTTAATCAGTTGTATTAATACTGCATTACAAAATAATCCAGATTTAAAGGTTTTCTTCTTAATTGATGGTTTGAGAGGTACAAGGGAAGCACCATCAAAATGTTCAGCAACTTTACTATCAAAATTATTAGAGAAATATGATGATAGAGTTGACATTAGATTATATAAGACACCGTATTATAATGGTTGGAAAAAATCATTGATTCCAAATAGATTTAATGAAGGTTTGGGATTACAACATATGAAAATTTATGGATTTGATAGTGAAGTTATGTTATCTGGTGCAAATTTATCAAATGATTATTTTACAAATAGACAAGATAGATATTTTATTTTTAAAAATGAGTATTTTGCAAATTATTATTTTAAATTACATCAATTGATAAGTTCACTAAGTTATAAATTAAAATATCAAAATAATGAAAAAAAATATAAACTAACTTGGCCAGGTACAAATAATGCTATTGAACCCATAAAAAGTAAAAGAAAATTTATTAAACAAACATCAACTTTATTAGAGAACTTCTTTAATGAGAAACACAATATTAATGATATAAATGACTCAAACAAAGATTATCCAACAATCGTTTATCCAGTTTCACAATTTTCGCCATTATTTCATAAATATAATGATAGATCAACTGAAAAAAGAAGTGTTCTAAGTATGATTTCAAGTATTAATAATTCGGCAATAAATTGGATTTTCACCACTGGTTATTTTAACATGTTACCTGAAATAAGGAAAAATTTATTATTATCAAATTTTGAAAAAGGTACAGTAATTACAGCATCACCGTATGCAAATGGTTTTTTCGAATCAAAAGGTGTTTCATCAAATTTACCATCTGCATATCTATATCTTTCTAAAAGATTTTTGCAAATAGTTAAGAAATACAAAAAAGATGAAAATATTCAATTAAGGGAATGGCAAAAAGGTGTTGTTAATCAACCTAATGGTTGGTCATATCATGCAAAAGGTTTATGGCTGTTAGAAAATTCAAACAATAAATCAACTGATGCCAATAACAATTTACCATTTGCAACAATAGTTGGATCTTCAAATTATACAAAAAGAGCATATTCGTTAGATTTAGAGTCTAACGCAATAATTATTACTAAAGATGAAGAATTAAGAAAAAATCTAAAGAAGGAAATTGATAATATTTTATCTAATACATCAGAGGTTACATTGGATGATTTCCGTAATGATCCTGATAGAGAAGTTGCCACCGGTGTTAAAATAGCAACAACTATTTTGGGTAAAAAACTCTAATCTTTATTCAATAAAAAAATTAAACATATATATTTCAATATAAATATAAATAATTATCATCATGTACATATAGTGTAAATGCATATATTATGATAAAATGGATTTACCTTTTGGTAAATATGGTTTTGAATTTAAATATAAATATTGAGCTTGATATAATATCAATATATTGAGTAATAATTGAAAACATTTAATTAGCAAAGGTTGATAATTAAATGGAACTTGGTAAAAAGGTTTACTATCACCAAAAAATAATGAGCTTATTATCGATGTAAGTAAACTTATTAAATTTAAGATAACGAATCTTGAGGACAACCCAGTTGTTGATGAACCCATCCAATTTATTGAAATTTGAGGCAACAAAGTAAACATTGTTAAAAAATTTCCCCAAACCCAATTGTAATTAATATGTTCTAAATAAAAAACACCAAATCTTCCTGAGTCAATGGGCTGATTATGAACAGAACAAGTATAAGTGAAAACACTAAAACATGTAATAAACATTATTATTGAAATGCATAATTTTGATATATCTTGGTGTATATGTTTTGTTGATCTGTAGTTGATCAATTGTCTCAATACATTGGCACAACCAAATGCAACCATTATATCGATAAGTAATATTGAGTAAGAAATTGGAATATCATGGCCATTATTTTCGATCTTATAAAATAACGGGAACCTTTTCGTTAGTTGACTTTTAATCAATGGTGAAAATTTATAATGCAAAGTACACCATATTGATATAAATCTGCTTACAATATTCAAAACGTACATATCATAAGACAGCCCATAAATGGAACGATGTAACCGATTGTATTTCCATTGATACCAAATAGCTGCGACAGATAAAAGACCAGCTGTAAACTGGCAGCCTTCATTCAGCATAAGAAATGTGTGTTCTAAGAAACTAATCAAAAAATAAACCTTCTCAATATGAACGAATTGAACTCTAGCGATGCATCTACTTCTTGTGTTCGTGAGGTAGCAAAAAGATCAGTTCTTTTCTTCCTCCCTTGTAACCAGCTAACAAAACATAGACCAGGCAACTCCATACAAATTGCTCCTCACCTGCTTTCAACTCCTCTTATTCACCAAAACCACCATCTTATCTGCCAATATTTTCTCATCTCTCAGCTCAGCTCAGCTCATCTCAGGCTGAGCTCATTAATAATTTTTCACTCAATTTCGCTGTTAGGAAAAATATTCAGATTGAAAAGTTAACACGAAATCTATTTAACTTTTAAGTGAAATAGCAAGAGTTTTATATAAGAACTGTTACTTGTTTGGCCAAGTGTCAGTTAGATAGTGTGTCGAGGAAAATAAGCAGTGAGAATGGACTTTGGTAATGACGGGCAAAACGAGGAAGCCTCCTCAAATGCTATTGTAACTAAATGGAATACTTTAAAGACATTGTACAGATATCATATCGATAAGTGTACGCCTCATACTAATTACAGATGGGGTGGTTTAGCAGTATTGTTATCATTATTCCTTTTACGTGTAGTGCTGGCTCAAGGTTGGTACGTTGTATGTTACGGTTTAGGTATTTTCCTTCTAAATCAATTTTTAGCATTTTTAACACCAAAATTTGATATCTCTTTACAACAAGAAGAAGCTAATAAAGAATTAGAAGCGGGTGAAAGATCTGAAGAATTCCGTCCTTTCATTAGAAGATTACCTGAATTCAAATTCTGGTATAATTCAGTTAGAGCTACAGCAGCTTCTTTGTTATTGACCACATCAAGAATCTTCGACTTGCCTGTTTTCTGGCCAATTTTATTAGTATACTTTATCTTATTATTCTTCTTAACAATGAGAAGACAAATTCAACACATGGTTAAGTATAACTATATACCATTGGACATTGGTAAGAAGAAATACACAAAAACATCCAAGTAATAATAATAGATCTAATCTAATTGTCTCTAGTTAATTATATATTTATATAAAAGCAATATATTTTAAAAAAAAAAAACTAAAAATATCCAATTGGACAACTTGGAAGTTACATTTATATTTACAAAAGATATTCACTAAACTGATACCATATATTAGTCAGTTGTTATTGGAATGGTGGTCAAGGAATTGACCATTACAAGCACCATTTCTCATTATATTTCATGATTTTGCCTTACTAACGTGATAGTGTAGTTCTAAAAAAACGGCCTTAAAAGTTTTTTTGTATATAAAGTGAAAAATTTTTGAAATATTTGAAACTTTTCAAGTGTTAATTGAATGGATAAGTAGGCCATCAGATAGTTTCAGTATACTACAAGAAGTTACATTTACATTATACTGTATTTGTGTTTGAAGTTGGGTAATCAGTCTTTTTTTGGAAAAAAAGTGGGAGTGAAATAGTCAATTATTCGTAAAATGAAAGTGTTAAGTATTAATAAAGCGACAGGTAATGGAAACGGTGCAGTTCTTTCGTTATTACCACAAGATAAAGAGGATTTGTTTACAGTCTACCAAATTATCGACACTGATGATGAGGTTATTTTCAAGAGAATGATTACATCGAAGTTAGATGAAGGTGGGAAAAAAAAATCAACTGATTTGGTTTTGTTGAAATTGAAAATTATCTCAAGTGAATTCGATATGAAAAATGAATCATTGAGATATAAAGGTATTACAGTTGTAGATGATTCCGAAAGAGCAAATATCGATATCCCAGTTGGTAAATTTTTCAGTTTTGATGTTGGTTACACATATCCATTTACATTAATTAAAGAAGAATTTAATAAATATGAAGAACAGTTATTGAATGAATCAACAAATATTGAATCAAGATCTGACACAGCTGCTATTGTATTACAAGAAGGTATTTCACATGTTTGTTTATTAACAGAATCATCAACAATTGTTAAACAAAAAATCGAATATAGTTTACCAAAAAAAAAGAGAACAACAGATGTAATGAAGTTTGATGAAAAAACTGAAAAATTTTATAAAGCAACTTATGAATCAATGAAAAAAAATTTTGATTTCAATAAATTAAAAATTATTATACTTTGTTCCCCAGGTTTTTATGCAAAGACTTTATATGATAAATTTTTAATATATGCACAAGAAGAACAAAATAAAACAATTTTAAGTAACAAATCTATGTTTTTAGTAGCACATTGTTCAACAGGTTATTTACAAGGTATTTCAGAAGTGTTAAAAAATCCAGCATATTCTTCATTATTGCAAGATACAAAATATTCTAAAGAAGCAATGATAATGGATGAATTTTTGTCACATTTAAATGACGATGATTATAAGGCTTGGTATGGTGAAGCAGAGATTAAAAAAGCATCGAATTTGGGTGCAATTAATACATTATTAATAACGGATACTCTATTACGTTCGGATGATCATCAAAAACGTAAGGAATATTTAGAATTAGTTGATTCAGTTGAACAAATGGGCGGTAATGTATTTGTTTTTAGTGCATTACATAATTCAGGTGAAGAGTTAGATAAATTAACTGGTTTAGCTTGTATTCTTAAATATCCTTTACCAGATTTAGATGAAGATTTGAGTGATGATGAATAAAGGAAAGAATGAAAGAAGAGAGGAAGGAATTTCCTTTTCTTTATATGCTCCTTCTTTCATACAAAAAAAAAAACATTATATAAATTAATGTAATATTGCATTACATATGAAACGATATATATCTACTATTAGCAGTAATTGACATTCTTTTCAAAGCGTAATCAATACATCTATATATATATATATAGATGTGTGTGTAGTGAAAAGGTGCAAGAATAAGACTAGCTTAATTACGTGAACTCCATAAGAAAGTTGACAGAATCAATATTCGAAGTTCCCTCAACTTTAGTACCTTCTTTTTTATTTTTTTTCTCCACTGTATACAACAATAAACCTAAAAATCTAGTAATTAAACTTTCAAAAAGACACATTATATCTATGAGAAAATAAAGTCCCAATGCTTAAGCATATTTTACAATTTCTTTCACCACTCTAATTATCAAAAAAACCTATCGTTCCCATCATTCATGTATGAATGTGACTTAAACGAACAAAGAAATTGGTATGTTGCAAAAAACGTAAATCAGTTTTTGACGCACTAAAATAATCAAGATTGAGAGAATTTGAGAGAACTAAAAGTTGACCAAACGTAAAGACAGTTAAAATAAGAATATACACAGGTGTGTATATCACTTCTAAATTAATTTAAGTAGATACTTAATAAAAAAGAAACTCCGGTTGTACAGTTCATTTGTACTATAATTCGAACAGTTCAGTTACACATGCCGGACTCAGTAATAGCTAATGTAATTTAGACAATTGATACAATCATCAGGGTAAAAGTGAATATGTACTAATTTATCGATTAGGTCTTTCTCAATGTAAATATGCATACTATACATAGTTCCAAGTATCTACATATATATATATATATATATATATAAATACTTTAATTCAACTTTTTGTATTTACATATTAACAGTTCTTAGTCTTCCTATAAAATAACGTACTCGTTTGGTTGCCATCATTGTTACTTTGTTACTGCTCGTTTACGTCAAAAATGAAAAAAGTTGCAATGAAGCAAGTTTACTTCGGCAGTTTAATAGAAGATTACCTGGTAATAGACATATAAATGTTGGTAAATTAAACCTGGAACTGAGTGGGTACTTCAGTATTCAATATAAGACGAATTAACAATCCCTTCGAAACTGGGTACTCTCTTTTTGACAAGCAATTTTTTTCCTTTCCTTCAATTCTTTTTCTTTCACAAACACACACACATATATACATATATATATATATATATATCTGTGTGTGTATGTGTATGTATGTAATTTCATATATTGAATTTCTTTCTCTTCACTATTAAAAGCCTCTTTTCTTACTTATTGTAAAAACCTTTTTCCTTTAATCTTACTTTCAATTCTTAATAACCATATACACAAAGTTCTATAAAATATGTCTGACGAAGAACAACATACTTTTGAAACCGCTGATGCAGGTTCATCATTGACCTACCCAATGCAATGTTCTGCTTTAAGAAAGAGTGGTTTTGTTGTCATTAAAGGTAGACCATGTAAAATTGTCGATATGTCTACTTCTAAAACTGGTAAGCACGGTCACGCTAAAGTCCATTTAGTCGCAATAGATGTTTTCACTGGTAAGAAATTAGAAGATTTATCTCCATCTACTCACAACATGGAATGTCCATTCGTCAAGAGAACTGAATTTCAATTATTAGATATTGATGATGGTTTCTTATCTTTAATGAACTCTGAAGGTGACACAAAAGATGATGTCAAAGCTCCAGAAGGTGAATTAGGTTCTACCATGCAAGCTGCTTTTGATGAAGGTAAAGATTTAATGGTTACCATTATCAGTGCTATGGAAGAAGAAGCTGCTATTTCATTCAAAGAAGCTCCACGTTCTGAATAGTGTTTTTTTTAATCTAAGAAAGTAATTTTATACCAAAACAATATGCATTATCTGTGTAATTTTTTATAGATATATATTTATTTAATAAAAAGTAGATTAATTTAAAATAAAGATTAAAATAAAAATAATTTGAATTAGCATATTCCGATTTTATATGTTAATATTAATCTAAAATACAGCTTGATTTGATTTGATTTGTTTCATATATATATATTTTTAGAATTTTAATAAACTTGTTATATCCTTCAAATTCTTTTAAAAATTTCTAATTAAAGAAGGCAACTTGGCCGAGTGGTTAAGGCGAAAGATTAGAAATCTTTTGGGCTTTGC
>JAJMAX010000117.1:0-31832 GCA_030565105.1 Vanderwaltozyma verrucispora
TTTCTTTATTCAAGATTAATTAATAATGAAATATTTTATATATACATTATGTAATATGTATTTTTATGTAATTTATATAATAAAGTATGGAGAATATAAATAAGAATCACTTCAAGAAGATGAATCAACAATCAAATAATAATTTTCAATATTATAGAATGAGTAAATTTAATATTATTTTAAAAACACTTCATCAATAAACAATTTAATTTGAAATTTTGCTTTTAACATTTAGTCAGCTTATATTTTAATTGCTTTTTTTAAAAGGAGTGTTCTAAAAGAATTGTATCTTTGAGAAAACATTAAATTTAAATTTTAAAAATATACTTTAGAATCTATTGTTGTCATTAATTAATAATAAATAGTTATATAAATTTGCAAATAAATAAAAAGATATTCAATATTTTTCACTCTCAAATACTCTCATAGGAGCAAATTATTTTATCATTTAGAATATTCGAATTACATTTTTCTTGTTCTGATAATGGTTGTGCAGGTGCAACTTTACGATTATGGGCCATATGACTCTGCACCAGATGTCCAGCAGCTAGTGCAGAGGATAATGATAACTCTCCAGCAAGAACAGCACACGCAACAATTTTTGCTAATTGCCTTGAGTTTTTACCAGGTTGAGTTGGATGTGGGCCTCTTATACCCAATAAGTCTAACATAGCACTTTGTGGTTCAAGAATGGTACCGCCACCAATAGTCCCAACTTCAATGGATGGCATTGACACTGAGATCCTTAAGTCACCATCAACCTCTTTCATTAGAGTAATACAGTTTGAGCTCTCAACATTCTGGGCTGGATCCTGACCAAGGGCTAAAAAGACTGCTGTAACTAAATTAGATGCATGTGCATTGAAGCCTCCGACAGACCCTGCCATTGCTGAACCAATTAAATTTTTAGATATATTCAATTCTACTAGGGTAGCAACGTCACATTTTAAAATATTTTGAACAGTATCTTTCGGGATTGTAGCCTCCGCTACTACACTTTTCCCACGCCCTTCAATCCAGTTTATTGCAGCTGACTTTTTATCTGTGCAATAGTTTCCAGATACAGAAATAACTTCCATGTCATCCCAACCAAATTCATCGACCATTTGTTTTAGGGAAAATTCTACACCTTTAGAAATCATGTTCATCCCCATGGCATCTCCAGTTGTAGTTCTGAAGCGGATGAATAATAAATCACCAGCTAAAGCAGTTTGAATGTGCTGTAAACGAGCAAATCTAGAAGTAGAATTGAATGCTTTCTTAATTCTGTTTTGGCCTTCTTCAGAGTCTAGCCAAATTTTACATGCACCTGCCCTAACCAAAGTTGGAAAACGAACACATGGGCCTCTTGTCATACCATCCTTGGTTAATACAGTAACAGCACCACCGCCAGCATTGATAGCTTTACAACCACGCATAGCAGATGCAACCAAACAACCTTCGGTTGTTGCCATAGGAATATGATAGGAAATACCATCTATAATCATTGGACCAATTATACCTACTGGAAGAGGCATATACCCAATAACATTCTCACAACAAGCCCCAAATACTCGATCATAATCGTAGTTTTTGTAAGGAAGTCTATTTAATGCTAACGGCGGTGCTTCTACCATTATGGACAGTGCTTTACGACGGATTAGTACGGCTCTTGTAGTATCCTCTAACTTTTTCTCTAATGAATATAAAGGAAGCTTATTATTGGTTACAAGGGTTACAATATCTTTGTTTTTCAAATTTTTTATCTCTCCTTCCTTCATAATTATTTCTAAATTCTGCAATTTTTTTGAAGTGTCAGTGCTTGAGTCAGTGTCAGTGCTATTTGCAGTATCAATTGTTTCTTCCTGGCCGGAGCCTGATAAATCTATGGAAACTGTTTCAGCACTAGAAACTGGGGAAAAGGTTTTCGATAAGTTGCTAGCTTTATCTGACGTTAAACTAGAAGTAATTTTTGGCGAAATTTCAACTTTTTGCTGTATTGCCTTCCTCTTCTTTAACTGGACAGCTGTATATTCAGAGTGTATTCTAGCTGCATTTAAGAGATATATGTTAATAGATGCACTAAATGCAAACGCAAAGAGTAACATTTTACTAACTAAATTATCTCTTATAGCATTACTGATGTAATGTAAAACGTATAGAATAATATCTTCAAATCTGTGATAAAGTGTAAATGGCTGATAATATTGAGTTGGTGCAATAGAGACAATCAATGTATCATGGTATAAATTAGCTATTTCTGATTCAATATTTCTTGGAAAATATATTGGGTCTTTCTTAAATTCTATAAAGTTTAGCAGCATTCCATTTCCCCATCTCATTAATAAATTATAAACATTTATAGATATAATCAATACAATAAGAAATGATTTTGAAATTTGAATCGCTGTAATAGATTTTAAATAAAACAGCTTTAGATTATTTTCTGATTGAAAAACTATTTCAGCAGTTGTTGGTAATACACCGTCTTCTTCCAAGTTTTGTTTTACCACAGTTGACCTATGGATTGTATTAATTTCCAGTTTAAGAGAAAGGATAGCTGCAAAAAAAGTTGTTGTTAAAATAAAACCATACAATAAAATAAAAACTGATAAAACACAAAAGTTTGATAGGATTTCTATGTTTTTGGCATAAATAGCACATGCTGTAAATGCAGAAATACAAATAGCATAATCCCGGACTAAATAACCACATTCTTCCAACATTGCCTCATAAATTATCTTATCTGTCGTTTCTTTATCTGATATTCCAATTCTGTTATATTTTGCTAAAATATACTCTGTTAGTTTGATTTTGTGTTTGAAACCAATAGTCACTAATATGAAAGGCAACCCCTCAATAAAATTTGATGCTGCTACTGGTTTCTGAAAAACACACTGGGTAGTGTACAATGCAAGGATAATTGCACAACTAGAACTAATAATAGCACTTAATCCTAGCCAAAACCTTGAACCTAATTTTTTCATTTCTTGATAAAGATTTAACAATGTATATATTACCATTAAATAAGCTGTCATAATAATTCCTAAATCAAAAAATTCGGAACCTTTAACAACCACAACAGCAGTTTTGTATAATGTAGCTATTATATCTTGTATTTTAAATCTATAACCATTGCTACCAACTAATCTCCATTCTGTATCATTCGTTAAATATTTTGGTTCGATCTTCAAATGTTCTTGTAATATATATTTGTGTCTTTCAGTTACAAATTCATTTTTAATTGATGGTGTTATAATAGATTTGTCATTGGAATCAAAATACAGAGGTGATAAAAAAAAATGTTTAAATGATTCTGTGTGATTATTTACTTCTATATTGGATAATTGAGTCCATTCATCAGAACTCTTACCCTTGTAAAAATGAGAACATTCTTGAAATACCTCTTGTGAATTTGAAAAATTATCCAATAAAATACTTACTGAATCAAAAGACCACATTTCAACATAATATCTAACAATTGAAAGATATGCTGCCGCGGAGATGAACAATGTAATTAAAATTACATGTATTGGAAACTTGGCACATAATTTAGAAACAGATGCTAATGGTTTAGCCGCTGTCAATAGTTTTCCAGATAACAACATTATGTAAGGTTCCTCTCAAAGATCTAAAACTTAGAAAATCGATTAGTCAATCTATTCTTTCCTTACTTCAAAACTATGAGAATATTTCCTTCTGGCGATTTGGAACAATGGTAAGCAGTTGTTGTTACTTTTAAATACTAAATACCAAGTAGAAACCTATCCCAATCACTCTATTGCAAAAAATATTTTAATTAAAAATGAATTGTAGAAATAAATCAATGCTTCAAATATTATTATTATATTCCCCAGATTATAACCACAATGGTACCTGCGTGACTTCGGAAAATCACTGTATTATATACTGATTACTTTTAAAGTGAGATTTTCCCTTTTTTTGCAGCGAAAAATGAAAACAGCTTAAATAATTGTTATAATTAAGTTAATTATGACTGTTTAATAACAATTTATTATTGAATATAAGTTGACAAAGCTATATTTGATTAAAATAGTTGAACGGCACAGTTATGTTTCACTATTCAACCAAATTGTTTTGTATTTTTGCTCACAAAGAATAAAAATATCTTGCTTATTTTAGATCTAAATTGTTTTTAATTACTAAAGATTAAAAGCTTGATATTCTACCTATTCAAAAGAATATGTATCTTAAAATAAAGAAGCAATGTATATGATATAACTTTTGTTTGCTATACAAATTTTGTTTTAAAATAATAATTTTGATGAAAATCCTTATCATTCCCATTCCTGTCGCAAATCAGATAATATATTGATTTTGAAGATTTTCATATTTAAAAGTCTATAAACCAATACATGGTACTTAAACGAGGACACTCATTGATAAACATGGGATTATTTTATTATAAAGTCTTTCACTCATTCTTTTATCTACACTAACAACTGCATGTTATCGATTAACATCAAGAGTAAAACAAGTCATTGCCAGAGGGTAAATAAAATGATGTGTGATACCAAGAGCTTGGAATAAAGTACATCAACTAAAATGAGTTGAAAGCAAAATACTACAAGAAACTGGTTTATTTATTATACAGTATTATATACCTTATTTCATTGAGACCAATTTAACATCAAATGTTAATTCTGAGTTTGCTGGAATACCTGGTAAAGCTTGTTTACCGTAAGCGTATGGAGCTGGAATAACAATTCTACGTTCACCACCAACAGACATACCAGCAACACCGACATCCCAACCTTTAATAACTTCACCATGTCCTAATTTGAAAGTAAATGGTTTACCACTGGTGTTCTTGTCAAATACTTTACCGTTTTTCAATTTACCAATGTATCTCATACCAATTCTGGAAGATTTTTTAGCTTGTGGACCATTACCAACGGTACGATCTTCGACCATGATACCACCTTCTAAAAATTTAGCTTTTGGTTTTTTTGGTTCTTCCTTTTTTGGTTGTTGCTTCTTCGTTGGACCTTCTTCTAAATCCTTCTTGAATTCAACTTTCTTAGCTTTTTTGTTTTCTTTAGTTGGTTTTTCTTCTTCTTCAACTTGCTTTCTCTTCTTGTTATCTTTCTTTTCTTCCTTTTCAATCAATTCTTCGATACGACCTTCGACATCACTGGCGTCTTCTAAATCATCTAATTCATCACCAATAATTTCGTCTTCATCTGGGGTTAAATCGTAATCTTCAGCATCATCGTATTCATCTTCATCAGAGTAGTCATCGGCGTACATGTCTTCTTCATCTTCTTCATTAATAATTGGAGTATCAAATGGATGTTTAACATAGTTACCAATTAAAGAAATGGCATAAGAACCGGTAACAACAAACTGCACTTCTTCTTCTGGAGCAATAGTAATATCTAAAGATTGTTGGAATTGAGATTCTGGTGACAAAGTTAATAAAACGTATTCTTCGAATTCATCATCTTCATCATCTTCATCATCATCTTCATCATCTTCATCATCATCTTCTTCTTCTTCATCATCCTCTTCTTCCTTAGTGTCTTTCTTAGAACTCTTCTTTTTTGGTTGTTCTTCTTCTTCTTCTTCTTCTTCTTCTTCTTCTTCATCTTCATCACTCATTTCAGCTTCATCGTAATCACCCAAGATATCATCATCATCTTCAGTGAAATCTGGGTTTCTTTTAATAATTCTTAACGTTGATGGTTTCTTTTCATCATCATAAGCTTCTGGGTTTAAAGCTGCCATAGTAATACGAACAGTAACTGGAGTGGTAACATCAATGGCTGGTGTTGGAGTGTATGGTTCAATATTTAAACTGTAAGTGGCTAATGGTAACATGTCTGTCATTTTGGCTTAATTGATTTATTTTAACTGCTTCAAAGAAATAATTTACTTTTCACAATATATCTAACAGATTTTAATAATAATACAAATGAAATGGTTCAATAAATATACTTATTTAATATAAATTGCTCCTATTATATATTATATTATATATTAAAAAAAGACGATGAGATGGTATAAAAATTTTCTTCACTAATTAATTTTTCTAATTTTTTCCTATTCTTTTACAAAAAACTGAAAAATGTGTTACTAAGAAATACACGTAGAACTGATTTACATTTGAGTTAAAGGAAAAAAGAAAAGGCTGGCAATATAAACGGAAAGGGAATAGTAATTAATTAATTAGGGAATGGAATATAAGAAAATTTATTGAGTGAGAAAGACAAAATGTGCTATAAGAATATAAGCTATTTGTTAATGAAGAAACATTGAAAAGATAAATGAAAAAAAAAAACATATTATTAGTGTATTGTAATTAAAGCTACAATTTTAAAGCTGAAAATAATTTGACTGAGTAGCCACTTTGAAATTAATATTTAAACCTAATGTCAGAAAAACGGATACAATTTCTGAAACATATTTAAAATTTAAAATAAAATGAGTGAACATAAAAAAAAGGGGTAATAATTTAAACTTCTTTAATCAAATATAATACATTACATTCTTGTTGTTTTCATGAATTCTTGGAAGTAATTGATTATGAGATATTGTGGTTGTTCCACATTTATTATACGACCTGCTTCTACCTTGTTGAGAAATAGTTTTTTCGAAGTCAGCTTTTGACATTTCAAATCCAGCTTTAAAGAAAGATGCTGCACGTGTACATAATAAATCAGCATAGTAAACAGGAGCTGGAATCTTAATACTGGTACTAGATCTACCGAATATATAACATAAGGAATGGGCAACTTCTTGTAAAGTATCTGATGTATATTGGTTTTCATCATAGATACACCAGTAATGGCATGGTACACCTGTACCCTTAATGACTTGCTGTGATTGTAAGAAAAAATCGAAATGAGCAACCGAAGTGATACCACGATCGACGACAGTTCCTGGTAATACATTACTCATAGATTGAACGGCAACAGTTTCACCTTTATCATTGATGGCATTTTCTTGGATTGGTAAAAATCTAATATGATTTCTTTTAACCGTTGCAACACATGTGAGTGATGGGTTGTAAGTTGAATTGTTATTCAATTCTTTACCAAACTTACGAACCGCTTCTTTCAATGCTTTGACTTCAACTTTAACAATTTGAGAAAATTGATCTTCTGAAACCCCATCTCTAAAATATAAAATCTTTGGAGGTAATTTACCGTTGTTATGTTCTTTGTATAATTTTAATCTGTTTAAAATCAAATTTCCGATATTAGCAATAATTTCTTCACCCGGCAAATCTTGTAACATATAATCACCTGGGAATTGGGAAAATTTATCGTCATAAGAACCAACCAAACAGGAAATAGAATTTTGATCCTTCTCAGGATAATGTGTCACATCTGCACCTAACACCAGAACAGGTAAGCCAGACTTCTCATCAATCAACAATTTGTTATGTTCTTCTCCTAATGAATGATTAGAACCTTGTTGCTTCAAGTTCATTTTCATAACTAAATTAACGTTGTACTGGGTAGAATTACTTTTTATTTTATCCCAGAGACAACATGAATTTAAAACACCATATTTCAAATCAGTTAAGTATTTTAACCTATTATAAACACCAACATCATTACCTTTGCGTAGGACATATAAAATATATGTATTCTCTGGAACATTGGATAATAAGTTTTTTAAATTTTGTTCACCATCGGTGATTTTATAAGTAGGTGGCGCTGAGTGACCTCCTCTACCACCACGACCACCACGACCACCACGACCACCGCGACCACCACGACCGCCACGACCGCCACGGCTTGATGAATCAAATTGTTGTATTGGTGTACCAAAGTTACTAATTAAAATTGGTTTGCCACTTACATTGAAATTAACGCCAACCTCTTTTACATCCGAAGCAAATTTTTGTAATGTTTTTGTTAATTCAATTTCTAAAGATGCTGGTGGATGAGTTTGGGAGTTATTAATAAAAATAGCTCTTAAATTGACATCCTTATCAATAGTCGAAATAAATTTGTGACCTTGCAAATTCCAATTACCTTTGGTTTCTTCATTCTTTGTACCAAAAGGCTTATCTTTATATTGAACAACTGAGTTTTTAAATTGCACTACTGGAGCATCTATAATACGAGATGGTACTTTCATGAAATTGTATACTGATGTATGTGGTGCGGTAGAATTTTCCTTTTCTGATTTTGTTAATGCTTTATTTATTGATGGCAAAGCTAAGTCACTAATAATCTTAAACTTTTCATTTGGTCTTATGGCACTAAAATCAATATATGTTTTGGTATCGTAAATTTGTCCCTTTAACTTCTGACCAGGGACAATAGTTAAACATTCAGCTGGAACGATATTTGATCCTCCTAAATTGATTAATTTTACATCTGGATATTTTAATTTGATTCCATATTTCTTTTCAAAGTAAGTGGTAGTAGTGACAGAAATTTGTCTTTCGTTTGGTGTGGGTAAACCATTCTTTTTTAAAGCACTTGGTAAAATATTATATTTCATAGAATCTGCAGATTCACGAGTAAAACCGACGACTCCTTTAGATTTCATTTTAGTTGGTGGCTTTGGAGTACCATCTGGATTTACACTATAATTAATATATGGTCTATAAACTTTTAGACCTTTTAGCAAAGCAGCAATATCCTTATTTTTTTCAACGAAAAAATTAAGAGCTTTTGCATTTGGAATTGGTTCAAGTTTAGGATTATATTTAAAATCTTTTTGAGCTTTTGCTTGATGATAACATTCAATTAACCAGTCCATCAAGGTGTATTGAACTTTCTCGTTATCTTTGAACCTTGGATCACCTGGTAAATATTTAGTATGCTTGACAAATGTAGATGGAACATTAACTGTATTCAATGTAACTGCACCGTAAACATAACGTAATGTAACAGCAAATCCATGCATCAAATAACCACCGATTTGGAATGGTATGGCCTTATTTTTTTCACTAAATATGAAAAATTTATTACCATGAACCTGAAAAATTGGATCATCAGTTTCAAAAAATTTAGCTCCTAACAAAGACATTAAACATACTTTATCAACTGCAGACATTTTATTTTCTTGTTCCTCAGTATTTTGGACAGTAGTTCCTTTATAAATGTCACTCAATCCAACTTTAGCTGTAAACTTTAAAGTAATTTGAGCTGTCAACTCTGCCAACTCAGAATTCATCTTTTTAAGTGGCTTAGAATTACCTCCTAAGCCTGGAATAATTCTTTTCTTCTGTTTATTACTTACATCCCAACAACCATCAAACAAAGTAAATTCTTCTAAAGGAATTTGAGAATATAAAGTATCTTCCCCGTTAAAAGCAATACGGTCTTTATATTTGAAAAGGGCATCATCTTCTTCTAGCAAAGCTTCAACTAATTCATATTTCTTTGATTTAGACAATGGAAGAGGAGGTAAAGGTTTATCACCTCTTCTTGGATCACTTTTCACTGGTGCTTTAAAATCAATACGGTACATAAAAATAAAAGCAGACTTCCACCAAGCACTCAATTCAGGTTGATAATCCTTAGGAATGTTATCTTTTGGAACGTCATCCCCAATATTTAATAAAATATGGTTCGTTAAAACATCTACTTTTGTACCTTTAGTACCATAGTCAACTCTACCAAGTGTTCTATATAAATTTGAATCATCAGGTTCACTTTTAACAAAATCCTCTTTTGTCAAATCGAATGTTGATTTTGGAATTATAACATCAGGTACATCCTTGATATTTAAATTTCCCAAATTTTTAGAAACTGATGAAAGAGAAGCAATATCAGTCATTGTTGTTCAATTTAACTTTGAAAAATTAATATGTTATAATTGTTAAAGGAGATTGGGTATTTTTATATAATTCTTCTTACAGAAGAACTTATATTTATCTCAAGATAAACGATATTAAGTTAATAAAAAGAGGATACATAAACAACATCTTTAAATTAATCCTCCTATTTAAAAAGACAAGCGGCAAATTATCAAAAAATAATTCTCGCTCTTCCTTTCTGTTTTAAATATGAAACCAATTCATTTTGTTGGCAAAAACATTACTAAGAAAATTGGTAATTACGAAATTACTCCGTTATGGTTTATTCTGAACTATTTGAAACAACCTTCTAGATCGAGAGGTATTCCAAGCATTGGCTTTGCATAGGTAATAATGTTATCATTAAAGTTATATCAAAGATATATGCCCAAATGATAAGATCGAGGTAAATATTTATGTATGGTTGTAAAACTCTGACAGTATATGAAAGAAACAAAAGTCAGCAAAGATATTTGTAATTTTATAACATAGTAGATCTTAGAATATTCTCTAGTGCCAATAGTACTTAACCTTAGTAAGATAAAATTGTTAATTTATTTTAATATGATATGAGTTGTTAAATTGTATACAATTATTAAGTTTTAAAAAAATATCTATATCAAAAAGAATGATTTGATCGTGATTTTTATATATATATATTTATTTATTATAGTTTGATTGATATTGAATTAAAAAGTTAATGGAAATTTTAAAAAAAGTAAATGATTATGATTAAAGTTTCAATTAAATTTAGAATTTCAACATATGTGGTTTATCACCGTTCTTTAAAGAGAAAGAAGAAGCTAAGTATTGTTTTAATAATGGAGTCTTCTTGATTTCAGCTAATAAAGTCTTGTCAACGTTCTTTTGATCTTCAACTCTTTCAGCTTTAATTTCATTTACTTGTTGTTCTGGGAATAGGTTAGCTTCCTTCTTTTCTTTCTTAGATAATTTTTCCTTAGAGAAGTATTCAGCGTTGAATTTTTCAACATTGACACCTTCAACAGAAACCTTGGTGGAAGTAGCAATAACATAACGAGAGTTAACTCTTCTTAATGGAACACCATTAACCTTAAATGGACCAGTAACTAATAAGGTGTTGTCTTCCATGTGCTTTAAGTAAATAACTCTCTTACCTCTGAAACGACCAGCTAATAAGATTAAGACGGTACCTGGAACTAAAGAAGCACGTAACTTTTGTGGACGAGCAGTCTTTCTAGTCTTCTTTAGAGCAGCAACATCTTCTGATGGATACCATTTTGGGGCCTAAATTAAATTAATTTGTAATAATATATAGATATTATTGATAAATTGTTAGTAAAAAAAAACGACTCAATTTAAAACATCTTTAAATAAGAAGGAGCTTTGATAGAAAATCCAGATTCTAATGAATGTAAAATTTCAACATTAAAAAGCTAGTTACATTATGCAATTATTTCATTCATTTGTATTATTCAATATCAAATAAGTAATCTCTATTATAAACCTCAGAAAGACCTTATGTCGATTACATAATAATGTTATTATCTTCAAAACTTGTAAATACGGGTATTATCTCATATGTATCCTTATGGAATCTTTTATATCTTCATTTATTAATGTACAATTCTTTTATGAATATTAGTCGATTATTCTGAAATTCAATTAATCAAACGTCAAAATCTTGGATTTGAAACTTTTTTGAATATTCTATCTTTAAATCCCTTCCTATTTTTTCATCTCTTATAGTACATACTGATTGGGCACTCATTTTTAAGTATAATCTATGCTATATTGAGCTTTTATGTTAAGTTAATGATAAAGTAAGTATATTAACAAATATTTTAGTAACCTTTTTATTTAAGCAATTATACACACATAGTATAGCAAGCAATACACTACTAATTCACCACCATAACTAGATAGTGAATGCAAGCAACTACAGTACAAAGTGTGCAAACCATGCAATAGTTAATTAGAGATCCCACTAAAAGAAACCTTACCAAAAGCAAGGTAAAAGTGAAAGATAGTTTCAATTACAAAAACTGGCTACCTATTCAGTGGTAAGCTCAAGAATTTAGTGATAGTGTAGGTGGAATTGCCTATTGATAATTCAGTAAACATTAGTTCAACCTATTGTGCTCCAGTGTGTAATGAATTATGTAGTGAGACAGACAGTTGGGATATTCTGTCTGGAAGAAAACAGTTTCTGAGTGGCTGCCGTTTGTAAGTTGATTTTTAGATTAGAGTAGACGAGACAGTTTTAGAAGGTATGTAAAATATTGACTACCCGAAATCAAAATCTTTGACCGCTTGGATACTTTTCATTCAAAAACAAAAAGTCCATCATTACACCATTTATATTATGTACTGATGTAAAAAATAGTCATTTAAGTTGACCAGTTAAACCCGGGTTACTGTTCAGCTGATCAAATGAATTTTGAAACGTGATCTAAATATAACAGGACTATGCTACGATATTAAAGGAATCAATAATAAAGATATAAAACAATAAAATAAAAGGTCAATAAGATTAACCTAAATATATTATGTCTGTAATATTTGAAATTTCAATTTTATCCAATTATTTTTAAGAAAAGTTTGGGAGATATTGCTTTAAATAAGCTTTGTTGAATAAACTATATTATTTGTAATCCCGATATTTACGACTAGTAAATTTTATAGTGAGTTTGTTTCAATAGTAGCATTTATTAAATTGAGCCTCATTTCTTATATGCCTTAAATTTAGGTTTTACAATTCAACAAAAGAAGCATTTTGCATATTATTATTATTTGAAAAGTATTTTAATGTAATTGCATGATTAATTGAGCCGTCATTTTTTTAAAATAATAAGTTGATTATTATTCAGGATTCCTTTAATAAAACAGCAATGACTTATAATCATGTCTGAAAAATTGTATACCTCTATTACAATGTAGTATTTTATAAGTGACATCTTCTTTCTATTTAATTATATCAAGTTATCTTAATATTAGCCTAATGGTTTCAATAACCGTATATTATGATCACATCTTACTAACTATTCTAAGGCTGCAAGAATTCCAAAAAATTAAAGAAACTAACAACCAATTTTTGAATTTAGAGAGAAACATAAGTGATTTAATCAGTTATATTTAATTGTTTAATACTGTTTCTATTAGCCAAAATCTTATAGCTTTAACACCAGCCGATAATTAATAAATAAATAAACACATATATAAGTGACTATAAGAAGACATGGAAGGGGTATACTTCAATGTTGATAACGGGTTTATCGAAGGTGTAGTTAGAGGTTACAGAAATGGCTTGCTAACGAGCAACCAATACATTAATCTAACTCAATGTGACACCCTTGAAGATTTAAAACTTCAATTATCATCCACTGATTATGGTAACTTTTTATCTTCTGTTTCTGCTGATTCACTAACCACATCTGTAATTCAAGAATTAGCATCCGAAAAATTATATCAAGAATTTAATTATATAAGAGATCAAACCTCTGGAAGCACTAAGAAGTTTATGGATTATATTACATATGGTTATATGATAGATAACGTCGCATTAATGATTACTGGCACAATTCATGATCGTGATAAAGCTGAAATTCTAAACCGTTGTCATCCTTTGGGTTGGTTTGATACCTTGCCAACATTATCAGTTGCTACTGATCTAGAATCATTATATGAAACTGTTTTAGTTGACACTCCGTTAGCTTCATATTTTCGTGACTGTTTTGGAGCTGCTGACGAATTAGATGATTTAAATATAGAAATTATAAGAAACAAATTATACAAAGCATACCTTCAAGGTTTCCACAATTTTGTATCAACTGAAATTAATGAACCAGCACGGGAAGTTATGCAAGGCCTTATTGAATTTGAAGCTGATAGAAGAAGTATCAACATTTCTTTAAATTCTTTACAAAGTGAAGATATTGCTCCTGAATTAAAAAGAGAATTATTACCAGATATAGGAAAACTTTACCCAGTTGGGACATATCATTTGGCTGAAGCCCAGGATTTTGAAACTGTACGTGCTACTGTAGGTACCATATATGAATATAGAGGTATTTTAGAATCTGGTAACTTAGAAGACCATTTTTACCAATATGAAATGGAATTATGCAGAGATGCTTTCACACAACAATTCGCAATCAGTACTGTATGGGCTTGGATGAAGTCAAAAGAACAAGAAATTCGTAATATTACATGGATTGCCGAATGCATTGCACAAAACCAAAGAGAAAGGATTAACAATTATATATCTGTTTATTAAATCCCCTCACAAACTTTTAAATAAATTGTCATTTCTTTACATTTCATAGCTTCTGTACTAAATACTGAAATATATAAAATTATAAAACTTTAAAATAACATTAAATAAAAATACTATAAATTTAATTACGAGGTAAACTGATTTTGAGGAGTTTGAGTATCGCATTCTCGATATCTGGTCTAAAAATTTTGTGCTTTATACCATTGCATTGCTACATTTTCGAAAGCATCGCTTTAAGATTTCAAAAACAAAAGCTTCAGGTTAGTATCTAAATAATGAAGGACTCATACCAAACAGGTAGTATTACTACGAATAAAAGTATAACTAATACAAGCTATTTTTGTTCTTAATGACTTCTGAATTTAAAGAGGTAAAAACAGATAAAAAAACCGATGATCCAATATTTCCTGTGAAACATGGGAAATCTTTCAAAGAAGATGATTGTAGCGAAATCAAATTTACATTTCTTGACTACTTGAGGATGGTCATCGGATTCATATTATTCAGTTTGATTTTTTCAAGAGTAATTTTTGGCAGATGGACTCTATTTTCATTAAAACGAAATTCTCAAATTATCGACCCTTTAGAGATACCACCTTACTGGTTAAACAAATATGAATCCATCCCAATTTCCTTCAAATTAGAAGATCTACAAATGTACAGTGGTGAAAACAGCGAAATAATTCTATTGAGTATTAAAGGTCATGTTTTTGATGTTACGAGAGCTGCTTCATTTTATGGAAAATGGGGTCCATATGCAAAATTTTCAGGTACTGATTGTTCAAATGTTTTTACATTTCCACAATGGGATCTTACTGCTCTAAGTAGAGAATGTGACTATAACGTAACAGACATATCTAATACACAACTACAAAGACTGAATAGTTGGTTGAACTTTTTCAGAAAAAAGTATCCTGAAGTTGGATATATAGAGAATTTGGTTTAAAAAATTACAACCGTTTCAGAATTTACTATTGTATTATATTTTGCATTGTTTTTATCAGATGTTGATGGGGTATATATATGAAAGGTATTTCATTACTAATATATCATTTTATCTATTATGTATTTATATTTGGATTGACTACATATATTAAAGTAAATATTCATTTTTCGATCATGTATTATTACTCGCAGATAATTTCATGAATGACGAAATTGCTGCTCCATATAAGTTACTATTTTCTAGGTGAGAAAAATGAATTTTTCTCTCTGATAATAATGTAATCCTTTCTCTTAAGTATGCCGAATGTTCAATAAATGACCCCACATATCCGACATTGATATTCTGATTATTCCTTTTAGAATACTCACATTTAGTGTCATTTACAGCTTGAAGCATTGCTGCTATATAAATTGCTGCTCTTTCTAAATAAAGTTCAGCAAGTTGACTAATCAATTGTCTATTCTCTACTGACACAATATCTGTTTCTGTCTGCTCAAGTAATTTTACGAATACCTCTCCATCGAATACAATATTTGAATCATTAATGGGTACCTGAAAATAGTTTAATAGTTTTTGAAAAGATACGGGTATGTATTTACCAGCTGTGACAAATTCTAATGGCATGAATAAGCCCGAATCATTGTTGTTTAAATCAAATTCTGTTAATTTTATAAATAATTTCCCTAAAAAACCTGCTTCGATGTTTATTAAAATATTTGGATCTTCTTCCTTTTCTTCTTTTAAGAATTCTAGGAAATATGATCTTTTGAATTCTGGCAAGGATGATAATGGCAATTCAAAGCATGAATTAATACCTGTTCCCAAAATTAGTGAAAAACTATCATCTGAACTTATAAATTTGCCAGTTAGATAAACTGCTACAGAATCATTGATAACGTCACATACTGTAATTTTTGTTGAACTAAAAAGATCATCCTCTCTAAAAATTTTAACAAATGAATTTTGTAAAAGAATATTTACTGGTATATTTTTTACTTCATCAGTTAATTCAAACCCTTTCCCCATTGTTATTATTTCATTATTAGCGTTCAAAGGAAAACTATATGTTATAGATACAAAAAAATGCGTATTTAACATACCTGACATATGTTGTTTCAAACTTTGACAAACCCACCTTATTATTTTATCAAAAAATTTTAAATTTACAATTTTAAATTCAATTTCAAAGCTTTCCTGAAATTGTAGTTTAAATTTGTTATCTTTATCAATAATAATTAACGCTAGTTTCAAACGTGTTCCACCAAAATCTATAGCTAGAAATTGTAAAGTTTCTCCTTTATGGTAATTTAAATCAAAATTTTTCATAATACAACTTGGAAGCATAGATGTTTTACTATTCATTAACCTGCGTTGTAAATCTGCTTTAAACATCATTGTTAATTCAGGTATGCTCTCTTTGGGTAGCAACATTTGCCTTACATTTTCAATAAGTGGGTTATCCACTGTCATTATTCCTATGTATTGTTTATTTTAACGATACAATTTTAATCCTTACAAAAAAACAGAAACGAACAGTCAAAATTCATGGTTCATTCTCTTCAACCGTATCAACCATTAAATATCAATTTTTAGCGATGAACTGAACTCCCCATTATTGGCGTTTCCTTTATTTTTGTTTTTCATTGTTAAATAAATCTTGAAAACCGCTAATCAATAAGGTACGGCGCTATCACATTTCCTGACTAAGTAATATAAACACACAATTTAATAGCAAAAATTCTAATAACCTCAAAAAATGAAAATGTGTTTAAAAACTTTGACTGGTTCTTAAACCTCCGTAATCATATACCTACCCACCTTTGAATTAAATATTACATTCAATTATATCATATATTAGACTATCAGTATTTTCAAAAAAGCTTAAATAGTAAAGCCATTAATAGACATATTCCTATATCTATTTCTATTTAAAAATTAAACAAACAAAAATACATATTAAAGAATATCCTGATTTACATATATTCCAACATCTTAACTTAATTATTGATTTGAATATGAATCCTCCAAACAAACATTTACCTGCTTTTTTCCAATTAATACTGCTTAGTTAATTAAATTTTTTATAATCACCTTATTTTTTTTTCGTGCCAGTTATTAGTTTCGTTTACAATGTAATCAAATGAAATAGAACGACACAAAAATGTTATTATATTCATTTAATATAACTATAAATGATATATAAATTAATTATAAAACTATTGTTAATTTTTACAGTTTATTTCGAGATATTCTTCTTCAGAATCAATAGTGTATAAAATAATTGAGTAATTATATCTAAAATTAGCTACTACAATAATTAGTAAGAAATTCCAAATAAATATTTATGGATATATATATATATATATACGTATAATGGGGTTGGATTCACTTAAAAATAATGAATCATTTAATAATGATATCTATTTGATGAAAAATAAACTTATTAATGCGCCGCAGTTTGTCAAAACCAAATTGAATGTGAGTTCACAAATGATTGATCTAGAGTTTAATAAACTAGCTAAAAACTTTTCAACAATCAACATGCAGATAAAAACATTATTTGAAGCATGCAAAAGGTATAAATTATCTTTTCATTCTTATTTTTATAGTTCCATCAATGTTTTTGAATTGTTTCAAAAGATGTTAGATGGAGTAAATTTTGAAACTAATTATCAATCCAATAAAAATATTTTGAATATTTCAGCACCAATCTCACCTATGAATAAAACAGAAGAATATTTACAAGAATTTTATAATATTAGTGGGATAGAATTTTCAAAACAAAAAAAAGTTGATATCTCAAGATTAAATAAACAAATTCAAGTTATTGCTAATAAAGTAGAATTAGATTTAGATTTTTTTGAAAAAAGCGTTCTTACTCCACTGATTAACCTCACTGAGATACTTTCAAAAATATCTTATTTTATTGAGCTAAGAGAAATTAAAAACTTAGAAGTTAGTGCATTAAGTGATAAATGTGATTCATTTAAAAGATTAACAAACAATAATAATAAAATTTTATCAAGCAAACAAGAAGTAGATGGAATGAAACTAGAAAAAAAACTAAAAAATGCGACAGAAGCATTTAATTCAGTTAATATAAAGCTAAAAGAAGAATTACCTTTTTTATTTAATTTCATTTCTAAGTTTTTGGAAGATTGGTTTTCGGTATATTATTTTACAACTTTAAGAATATCATATGCATTGCATACATATTGCTCCAATAGCATTGAATTTAAAAAAATAATTGGTACTGAGAAAGATGATTTATCTCAAATTTTAAACATTGAGACGCCGGATATTTTAAAACAATTCCATGAATCTTATGATGTCGTCCTCAAAGAACTTGAAAGTTTGTTAATTACAGATTATTTATCATTGTATAGAGTCTTAGTAAAAAGGCAACAATCTATGAATAGAAATAATATATAATAATAGTTAATATTATATAAGTAAACTAGTTGAAATATTTAAGATCTAATCACATGGACTTTACCTACATTAATTTTCAATTTCTAATGCAGCGTCCTTAAAAATTCGCTCATAACATAATACAAAAAGGAAAAATACATACTATTTAACACTTTCCAAAAACTCTATAGTATCTTGAAAGTGTATTAACAATTTGAATATAGTTTTGAACAATTGTCCAAAATATTGGAATCAAAAACATCATATTAATAAGAATAACAGTGAATTCTCATTATGACAGTTAAATCATTTGAATTGAATAATGCTTTGGAAGCAAGTTTAGATGGATTTGCATTAACAAATCCCTCAATAACATTGGTAAAAGATGAAAAGATTTTATTTAGAAAAACTGACCCTTCAAAAATTGCTATAATGTCTGGTGGTGGTAGTGGCCATGAACCAACACATGCTGGATTTATTGGTAAAGGTATGTTAAGTGCTGCTGTATGTGGTGACATATTTGCGTCTCCATCGACAAAACAAATTTTACATGCTATCCAACTAGTAAATGAAAATGCTTCTGGTATTTTATTAATTGTCAAAAATTATACAGGGGATGTATTACATTTTGGTTTAGCTGCTGAAAGAGCAAGAGCTCTTGGCATTAACTGTCAGGTTATGGTAGTTGGTGATGATACCGCTGTTGGAAGAGAAAAAGGAGGAATGGTTGGAAGGAGAGCTTTAGCTGGTACAGTTTTGGTTCATAAAATTGTAGGCGCCTTTGCTGACTTATATTCTCAAGAATATGGCCTTTCAGCAACTTCAAAAGTTGCTCAAATTGTTAACGATAACTTAGTGACAATCGGTGCTTCTCTTGATCATTGTAAAGTTCCAGGAAGAAAATTCGAAAGTCATTTACTTGAAAATCAATTGGAATTAGGAATGGGTATTCATAATGAACCAGGTGTTAGAGTTTTAGATCCAATTCCATCAACGGAAGATCTTATTTCTCAATACATGCTTCCAAACTTACTAGATTCAACCGATAAAGATAGATACTTTGTTAATTTCAAAAAAACCGATAAAGTAATTCTATTAATAAACAACTTAGGTGGTGTTTCAAATTTAATTATTTCTTCAATTGTTTCCAAAACAACAAAATTTTTAAGAAATACTTATGGTATTAACCCGGTTAAATGTTTAGCAGGAACATTCACGACTGCATTCAATGGCAACGGATTTAGCATTACATTATTGAATGCAACTAATGTTGACAATTACTTAACAACAGAATTTAAGAATCTAAACTCTGTAATTGATTTATTAAATCATTATACAGATGCACCAGGCTGGCCAAATACTTCTACTCAGGAGGCAGCAGAAGTAAACAGAAATCTTTTAAAGGCGGATGTAAGAGTCAAACAAGCTGGTTCTTATGATTTTCAAGCATTTTCAAGATGGATGAAAGCAGGTGCTGATGAAATTATTAAGAATGAACCACGCATTACTTCCTTGGACGCTCAAGTTGGTGACGGTGATTGTGGTTATACATTAGTTTCTGGTGTACAAAGTATTGTTGACAATTTGAATAAATTATCTAATTTAAGTTTATCCGAAGCAACAGCGGAACTTTCAGATATCATCGAAACATCCATGGGTGGCACTTCTGGTGGATTGTATTCAATTTTGATATCTGCATTTTCAGCCGGTATTATTCAATGCTGTGACCATAAAGATACTCCTGTAACTTCTGAAGTTGTCGCAAAATCATTAGAAATTGCTTTAAATACATTATATAAATACACAAATGCTAGAGTAGGTTCTTCGACAATGATTGATGCTCTTGAACCATTTGTAAAAGAGTTCAAGAGTTCAAAAGATTTTTCGAAATCTGTTTCAGCAGCAAAAAAAGGTGCTGAAAGTACAGGAAAAATTGTAGCTAGCTTTGGTAGAGCATCTTACGTCGGTGATTCAACCAATGTTGAAGACCCTGGTGCAGTCGGCTTACTGGCCTTTTTACAAGGTATTAATTCAGTACTCTAAATTATATATCTGGCGGGAATGTGAATATCTTATAAGTACGATACATGGTATATACATGGTATATATTTTCTTAAATATCTATGTCTAAAAACATTACACTTTATACTTACACAGACATAACAATATTCTTTGAAAGTTGGCTCACTCGTACTTAAGAATATTAATCATAAAACACGAAATAAAAATAATCGCTTATTGATGAAATTGGTACGCGTGAAGAAGTATTTTATCTATTAATTGTATAAAAAATTCCTTAGAATTAATCTGAAAACTATATCAAAGCAAGCAATTGCTAAGGCTGTGATTCAAGTGTAAAAGGCATCTATATTAACAAAATATCAGTACATACCATTTTATAATAAAGATGAGCACAGACTTTGACAGAGTTTATCTAAACCAGTCTAAATCCAATGGGAGATTTCGTATCGCCGATTCTGGTTTAGGTTGGAAAGCTACTACAAGTGGTGGTTCAGCTGCTAACAAGGCAAAGGCACCCTTTTTATTACCTGCCACAGAATTATCAACCGTACAATGGAGTAGGGGTGGTAGAGGCTACGAATTGAAGATTAACACTAAAAACCAAGGTGTACTTCAATTAGATGGTTTTTCTGAAGATGACTTCACTTTATTGAAGGGTGATTTCCACCGTAGATTTAGTATCCAAGTTGAACATAAAGAACATTCCTTACGTGGTTGGAATTGGGGTAAGACAGATTTAGCTCGTAATGAAATGGTATTTGCTCTTAATGGTAAACCAACCTTTGAAATTCCATACACACGTATTAATAATACTAATTTAACAAACAAAAACGAGGTAGCTATTGAATTTGATATTCAAGATGAAGAGTACCAACCTGCTGGTGATGAGTTGGTTGAAATGAGATTTTATATTCCTGATGCTATAAAAGAAGAATCTGAAGAAGAAAATGTTAAAACAGAAGAAGAAACTGTGAAAACAGAAGGCGAAACTGCTAAAACGGAAGATGAATCTGATAACATTGATATGACTGGAGAAGATAAAGTGATTAAGGAAGACGGAGAAGAAGAAGAAGAAGAAGAAGAAAAGAGTGTTGCTGAGAGATTCTATGAAGAGTTGAAAGAAAAAGCAGACATTGGTGAAACTGCTGGTGATGTTATTGTTTCATTCCAAGATGTTTTCTTTACTACACCAAGAGGTCGTTATGACATTGATGTATATAAGAATTCTATTAGACTAAGAGGTAAAACATATGAGTATAAATTACAACATCGTCAAATTCAAAGAATTGTTTCCCTACCAAAAGCAGATGATATCCATCACTTGATTGTTTTAGCAATCGAACCTCCTCTTCGTCAAGGTCAAACATCATATCCATTTTTAGTACTACAATTCCAAAAGGATGAAGAAACAGAAGTTCAACTGAACTTGGAAGACAGTGATTACGAAACTAACTACAAAGACACCTTGAAACAACAATATGATGCGAAGACCCATATTGTAATTAGCCATGTTTTGAAAGGTTTAACTGGCCGCAGAGTTATCGTACCAGGTATGTATAAATCCAGGTATGAGCAATGTGCAGTGTCGTGTTCATATAAGGCAAATGAAGGTTATTTATACCCATTAGAAAACGCATTTTTCTTTTTAACTAAACCTACATTATACATCCCATTTTCTGATATTAGTTCAATTAATATCTCAAGAGCTGGTCAAACAACCTCTTCTAGAACTTTTGATTTAGAAATCATACTCCGTTTTAATAGAGGAGCAACTACTTTTGGTAACATCAGTAAAGAAGAACAGCAATTATTAGAACAGTTTTTGAAAAGTAAGAATCTAAGAGTTAGAAATGAAGAAAAAGAAGCACAACAAAGATTACAAAGTGCCTTAGCTTCTGACAGTGATGATGATGTTGATATTAATATGGGTTCCGCAGGCGAAGATGATGAGTCCGTAGATGAAGAATTCCATGCTAGTTCTGAAGATGACGATGCTGTTGCCGAAGAATTCGATTCTGAAGCAGAAGATAGCGGCAGTGATGATGATGATGCTCCTGATGGAGAAAACAATGAAGATAGACCTTCTAAAAAACCTAAAGTTGAGTAGTGTTGTTTAATTTTTTAATTTTTTACTTATATATATATATATTTATATACGTATAATAAAAAAAATTATGTTTCTTAGAAAATCCCTCTATGAGCTTTTATTTCTGGACATCTATATGTATTAAAGAATCAAATTTATATTAACAGTACGATTCGGTTCGGCTCGGCTCGGTTGGTTAATTTCCATATTATTATAAATGTATCAATTTTCAAAATGAGATGAGATATGGTGAAGAAAAGTTTTTTTGGTAGAAAACATCGATTATAGAGTAAGGTTTTCTGAAAAGTATCATACATTCGATCTAGGACATCCCATCACAAATATTGCTTTATTATATGTTGTGACATATATATTCCGTATGCATAAATTTCTGTATGAATTAATATAATGACAAACTCAGAACACGAAGGATTGAAAAATGACCTTTTAGTATTGAGAGATATGTATCCAGAATTAATACTAGATATTGAACTAACAGAAAATATTGAATCATTACCTGATATCATTGGTGGAAGTCTGCCATATAAAAGTTCATTACCTAGAGATATAAAGGTAAACTTTCAAGATGACGAAATCATTTTATCTAGATTGTTGACGGATACTCTGCATTTCACAATTAAAACAGCTAAATATCCTTCTTTACAGGATGGCATGAGCTTAATGATCACTTCAGGATGGTTGTCAGATGAGAATAAACATAAAATTATAGAGAAAATTTACTCAGAATTTTGTGAACTGACAGACCCTGAATCAGAAATGTTTGACCCTTATACACCTGTTTTGATGTTGATATTTAGTTACTTAACGGATGAAATTGGAAGCTTTCTATTTCCAGAAGAAAACTGGGTATGCAAAACTGATGATGAGTATAGTGTATTTCAAAAAATATGCGATGTAACTAATGAGGAAGAAATTAAAAAGACCAATTTTGATTGCTGTATTTGTATGGATACCAAAAAGGGGAATAAAATGATAGAACTACCATGCGTCAGCAAAGATAGACATTTTCTTTGCGAAAGTTGTACCAAGTCGTATTACACCAAAATGATTGAAGAAGGAAGCATAACCAACGTCAGATGTCCCGAATGTGAGTATAATGATGTTGATATTGGTAAAATTAGCAGTTACAAGGAAATAAAAGAAACGTTGTTTAAACCTTCTTTTCCTTTTACATTTTTTAAAGGGATTCTTTCAAAAGAAATTTGTGAGAGATATGCGCAGTTGTTTTATTCTCAAGCTGCAGCTAAATTATCAAAGCATTGTGCATTTGCCTGTGTGACATGTAGGAGATGTGATAAATGGTGTGTTAAAGAGGATTTAGATGATTCAATGATCCATTGTACTAATTGTGATTTTGTATTTTGCTTTGACTGTTTGCATTCATGGCATGGTTATACAAACAAATGTGGTAAAAAAGTTAAAATACCCAAAGACATTATTGAACTATATATAGACGAAAAAAATCAAATAATGTTAGATAAAAAGCTTGAGTTAGAAGCAAAATATGGTAAAAAAGTTCTTGAAACAGAAGTTAGTCAATATCTTGCAGATAGAATGCTTGACTTGGCAATTGAGGAAGAAGGTTCTAATTTACAAAGATGTCCTAATTGTCAACTTGTCGTTCAAAGAAGCGAAGGATGTAATAAAATGAGATGTCCCGTTTGTAACTCACTGTTTTGTTTTATCTGTGGATTGATACTATTTGTAGATGATCCATATGAGCATTTTAGAGAAACATGGTCTGGATGCTATGGTAGACTATTTGAAGGTATGGAGGGAGTTGCTGATTGAAACGTATTAAAATAATTTCATTTTTTTGTGATTTTCTTAAATCAATAGAGGATTTTAGAAATTGTTTGGAATTAATCAAAAAAGTGAACGTTGAAACAAATATTCTAGAAATCTCTCTTTATCTAAATATTTACCTCTTATAGCTTTTGAAGTTATAACTAAACATCATCAGAAGTGTATTCTTCCTTTTGAACTTGTTGTTCCGAAGTGGTTTTAATGTCTATTGTCTTATAATGTTTGTTTGTTATGTAGACTAACAATGACTGAATTAATAAAACGAAATACCTGATGTTTGCAAAAACGAATCCGAGTCCAATTTTAACTTCAAGCATTTCCCAACCAGTTACAACTGAATCAGTTGGATCTGGTTCAAGCATTTTTAAAATAATTATGTATGAAGCACTTCCTAAAATGTTAATTGTAGATAAAACCATTAAAGTGCTGTTCTGAAACTGTAGAATGAGCAAAAATAAATTCAATTTTAGTTTTAAAGAAAGAGAAACGCCATATAATATAACTGATATTATACATGTGATAATAAATATCAATTCTAATATATATGTAATGGATAAAAACTTATTCATCAAAGTCAATTTGTAAATTAATAAAACAATTTTACTGTATTTTATATTCGTTTCAGGAATTATTCCAATAATTTCGTCGTTTTTTTCTTCACTCAACATATCCACAATGTATTTACCATAAGAATTGTCATTTTTAAATATTTTATACATATAACTTAAAGCCAAGTGATACGCAAACAAAAGTGAATCTCCTGTTAATTCAGATTCTTCCCTGCTATTTGAAGAAATATTTCCCAGCTGTATTCCTATGTCCTTCACTAAAACAGAAAAGATATCCATTCCACCATTAGTTATGGAACTACAATATCCATTGGTTTTTCCAACATTTTTGCAAAATCCCAAGTGGTTGACCTTGTATATATTTATTAGTTGAAAAGTATTAACCAATTCCTCATCTTTGTATATTTCTGGCTGAATAGGGTATGTTTTTTTACCCATGTCAATGGCAATATAAGATAATAAATTTAAAAATTCACTTATACTATGTAGAAATCCATGTGTAATCTTTGAACTATCTACTATTGAAAATTGAAATTGTGGAGTACATAACTTTTGAAATTTAGTGGACGTACATGAAAGAGAAGGAATACATAATATTGTCTGAATAGTGGTGATAACTAATAATATTGACCAAAAAATAAATGTTCTGAAAAATGACATATTAAAAGGTTTTAATTCTTACTTATTTTTAGGTGTGTAATAAATTAGATTTGTTAACTATTCCAATTTAGTTATTTTGTAGACTTTTATTATATATATATATTTTTGAATCTTATATTTTTTATCTAACACAAAGATCTTAAGAATGTGGTTATGTTACAAAGACGAAATATTTTCAGTGCAAACAGTATGTAGTAAGTGCAAATCTTTACGGTTAGATTATTTGTGTATTGGTTTTTTATGATCTAGAATGCTTATATTCTGTATAAGAACATCAGTCAGTTCATCAGATAATTTAGGAAGTAATGATTCAAATATAGTGGGTACTTATCTGATTTAAGTCGCCATTTCACTTTTTTGAAATTGGTGTCGTTATTTTTCAAGAGACCCTTGTCACTTCAAAATAGAACACGCTTTGAAAATTTCGATTCGAATATGATTTTTACTTAATATTGATCTGGTGTGGATGTTGATAATTTGAAAGAAAGAGTTTTAAGCACCTCTACTAGAATATTATAATCACTAATTCGGATAATTTTGCTTTTAATTTATTAATTGCTTGCTTGTTTGAACAAACGTTTGAATATCTTATTCAATCATAAGGGTCATCGACAAGTGTATGTTTTGATAAATGTCTGAACAATTAGCTCTTCTGAATGGCTGGCAAGCCATCATAACAGATGAAAAAGGGAATGTTATTTCAGAAAAGAGAAGACCAAGAAGAGGTTTATCTGAGACTGTCTTTTTACAAAGGATATCTGATGGAACTAGTTTCAGTCGTGGTGATAGCATTTTAGTTAAGGATGAAGCTACGCGAACATATTCTGTTTATTTTGTAAATGAACTAAGATTAAATACATTAAATTCACCAGTAGAGATAATTGGATTTACGTACCTACGATGGTTTGAATTGGAGCCAAAAACATATTATACTGAATTTGAACCAGAAAGTATAGATGAAGAAAAAAGTAGTCAGTTTTATAGAGAAAAGCTTATTAATGAAATAGATAAAAATCAACTTTACCTCACAGCTGAAACAACTGAAGTTCAATTAAGTAATTTCATTGGTGTTGCGAATGTGTATAATGCGACTAGATGGAAAACTAAATCGAATAGAGAACCTGATAGATTTTTTTATTGCAAATATGTTTGCGAACCGAATGGAACACACTTTAGAAGTATTGACTTTGAAGTAGAGCGAAAAAATCTATGCAAATTCGAACCTAAAAAGGCAGAACAGTATATGAAGAAACTTTCTATTCCAATTCCAATTCGTAGCAAAATTACTTCTCAATTATCACAAAATTCTCAAGCCATTGAAAGGAATCAACTAGGCCAATTTCAGGAAAAAAAGTCTTTTTCCCCAAACCATATACAGGAGAAATTGACTCCATTGACTTCGGTACCAATTGAAAAAATAGATTTGAATAGTAGTGAATCGAACCTTTCATTAAATGGAACACCATTACAAACTTCTAAAAAGAAATATGTAGAGCCTCCAAGAAAAGAAAAAATTGAAATACTTAATATAAATCTGGATACATCTGAAGATGAATCTGAAAGAAATGGAGACAAATTCACTACTGAAAGGCCAATATCTATACCAACAAATAATGACGTCAGCACTGACACTAATAATTTTAAAGATATTGCTACGTTTCAACCTAGAAAATCAAAAGAGGTTGAAAGTGTACAAAATCATTATCAAGACAATAGGAACCATCTCAGAATAGAAAACGTCTTTAATGTGCACAATGCCTCTCCCACTTCTAGTTCAAAAAAGAAGAATGGAAATAATATTCATGATATGTTAGCTGCTGAAGCGACTCACAAAAAACAACGTACAGAGGCAACTGCTTTAACAAAAACAAATTCTTCTTCTCAATTTGTAGAATTAAACCATAAAAATTTTAACAATGCTTCTGGAAGTGATGTTAATTTGAAGGATCTGGAATTGACTGCAAAATATTCTGAGCTGTCAGATAAAGTTAACTTTTTTAAGAACTCTAATGACAAAGTCATGCAATTTTCTAAATTATCGAGTTCAAGTTTGAATATTGTTGAAATAGAGGAAAAAATTGATAGACATGAGAAAATAATGAACAAAAATTTATCAGACAAAATAGACACAAATATTGATGAGGTCACATTAGCGAAGAAATATGCTTCAATAGAAAATGAAATACCAGGGAGAGTCAAAGAATATAGTCTTCTTTTTTCCACGGTTTATAATTGTCTTAAATATTATTTAAATACACTCATTTGCATAAGTGGAGAAAAAGGTACAGGCAAAGAATTTACAGTGAACTCTGTTCTTAAGGAGTTGAATCTTTTAATGAAAGAACATGAACTTACATCATTTCAACAAGCATTCATCAATTGCAATGATGTTACATCAAATAATAAAGGATACTCTTTTCTATGGAACCAATTGGCAAATGAATCACAGACTTGTGAGATTGCACGTTTATCTTTACAATCATATTTTGAAGATATTCCAAGAGGTAAAAAAAGATCAAGTATTATTACTCTTTATAATTTTAGCTCAGATAACATATCTGCTGTTGAGTTATTTAAAGAAATCTATAAATGGACTTCCCTTCAAAAGTCTAAAGTTATATCTATAGTCATTTCTACTGAATCTGACATTCAAAATAAATTATCGCCCAACGGTGTACCAGAGTCTCTTAAATGGACCAACATTGAATTTAAGTCGTACAATATTCTTGAATTGAAAAAAATAATAGAGTTTCGATATCAAGCTATTACAAGAGCATCATATTACTTAGATAAAGATACAAATAGAATAAATGAGCTTAAATCCAATCCTAACGATAGTTTTAAAGGGGAAATATATCAAACAATGATTACAGACGAAGATCGGGAAGAATGTTTTGACCTTATTTCTAATGTTAGCTCAAGTGGAACAATGGCCTTAATTATACTTGATACAGCTATTCAAATAGCTTATTTATCTCAGCGATTTAAAGATTCATCGTTAATAGAAGTTGATATTAGCCACGTAAGACGCGCTATTAAGGCATTTCAAATAAATGATAAAGCCTTTTCGATAAGTAACCCATCACACCTGTTCAAGATATTCTTATTGTCGCTATTTCAATTAGCAAAAGAAGAAGGATCTGAACAAATGAATTACTTTGAATTTACCAAAATTATGAAGAAAATTAGTGAAATTTTAGCTAAGAATCACGATGATGAATTTGTTAAGAATGTTAGAGACACTATATTAATTAAAAAATTAGGGCAATTATCTACTGATGAAGAAAAACATGAGATGGTTTTGCAATCGATGAATGTTGTCTCCTGGGATACTATTATCAAAACTTGTAAAGACCAAGGTTTAATTATTACTAAAGATAATAAATCTAGAAAAGGAGAAAGGGAAATGGTGAAATTAAGTGTTCAATATAAATCTCTTGAGAGAGCTATAAAGCTTTGGAAATGATCGTTAAGATGCAACTGTTAGTTTAATATTATCTTTCTTTTTTATAACACTGCTTTCCTTATTTTAAAAAGTTTCTAAATAATAAAAACTGATTTTTGTTTCCTTATTTTCGTTTATTTTTTTCATATTTATGCAGATTTATATAAACATAGTTGTATGTATATTTATATATGTATGTATATTAATTATGACTTATGTGTCGATGCTGATGCTGAAGAATTTGAAGATGATGCTTGTATTTTTGTTGGTGATGAATGAGATGATAAATTTGAATTAGTTTTATTTCCTAAATTTCTATAGATTAATAATGGATCACCAATTTCATTAATTTCTGGAATTGTTAAAGTTAAGTTAAAAATTTTTGATAAAGCAATTTTAAATATTTTTTGAACATTAATTGATTTTGTTGTTGATGTAAATATTAAGGGTGCATTCATAATTTGTGCATATTCCATACTTAATCTTGAAATTTGATCTTGATAATTTTGATCAAAATTTATAAATAAATCATATTTTGTACCAACCAAAATAGATACAGCAGAATCATTTAAACCATTTGCTTGTCTATACCATTCTTTAATTGAATTTAATGTTTCTGGTCTTGTTAAATCAAATAAAAAAATAATTGCAGATGAATTAACAGATGCAATTGGTAACATATTAATAAATTCTCTTTGACCACCTAAATCCATAACTGAAAAAATAATATCTGTTGAACGTATGCTTACTTTTCTTTTTAAAAAATTTACACCTAATGTTTGCGTATATTCTTCATCAAATACATTTTGAACATATTTTACCATTAATGAAGTTTTACCAACTTGAGCATCACCAACGAGACCAACTTGAACATCAACTTGATTTCTTATCTTTGGAATATTTTGTGCAGTCTCAAAAGTTGACATATTTGTTATATATATACGTATATATATATATATTTAGAAAATCAAAAAAAATTATTTGTTTCCTTAAATAACCATGTAATTTTTTTATTTATTTTAAAAGTATTTCCAAAATACCAAAACCGAGTATATATAACAAATTAATATTACCTCAATAACTGGAAATGTATATATGAATTGAAAATAATAAAAAGAATATTATCTTCTTTAAAGATAGAAAAAAGGGTATTATTATTATTATTATTGAGTTGGTAATTTTCCTATAAAAGGTTAGTGAAAAATACCTAATATTTTTATTCCTTTTCAAAGAATTGAAGAAAAGAACAGTATATTAAAACAGAATATAAGACTAATAATAATTATATAATCATGTAATGAAACCCTTCAATATATAAATACACACATAAGTATGATTAATCATTATATTTCACTAAATTTCACTAAATTTCACTATATTTCATTGAATTTTACATAATAAACTTCTTTGTTTTCATTTTTCAATTTCGAGAAAACATAAAACTGAACAATCTTGAAAAATCTTTACTATTGAAAGTTCCCAATCTCGATCCCATCTCGTCCCCACTAACTAACTAGTTTTGTTCCTCTTATTTAAAAGAAGAGCAGCGCTTTAAAGAAAAACGAGATTGCAGTTTACGAAAGAAGGAAAAAAGGGAGGTTTATTTTCACGTATCTATACGGCGGTGTCCGGGCTAGGCGTTGTTGTCCATACTATGCTTGGACAAAGACGAATTGGAGGGTATGTGTGACTGTTTAGAAACTTCCTAAAGCGAGCAATGCATCCGGACACCCTGGAAAACAAAAGAGTGGCTATCTTTTGCCAATACACCCATACACTGTTGTTTTCTTACAGAAGTAAGCAACTAAAGATTGTTTGTTTTGTAGGCGAATTGCCAAACTAGCAGATTTCCGTTTAGCTATGAGATGTTCAACTGCCCGTGTGATGGTATTTGTACTTGTGCTGTATGCGTTCTATTTTGGCGGTGGTATCATCAGTCCTTGTCTACTCTCTCTCTCTTTCTCTCTTTCTGCCTTCTGTTCAAACTCTCCAGCAGACAAATTTCTTGCTAGGCAGACAAGTTTCAATTAGCTATTGATGATTGCTGTCGCAGCCATCTCACTGGGTTTGTTCTTCTTATTCCATAGCCTAGCCTAGTATTATTGTTCAAATTTGTATCAATAACTACTAACTAACACTACAATGAGTTGTTGAAAAATTATTATATTGTTTGTTTTTGGTTAGTGTAATTGATATGATACCTCTGTAATTCATAATTTTTCATAGTTTCATTCCATCATAAGATATGTGCGTACTAGGTAGACTTTACTTGTAATATATATGAATTTTTATCTATCTCATTATTAAACCATATTATTATATTAAAGTATTTATTAAATATTTATTATAAAATCTTACGTTTTATTTCTTGACAATACTTTTAAAAAAAATCCCAAGTAATCGTCACTCTCAATACACTAAACAATGGCTGTTGGTAAGAACAAGAGACTTTCCAAAGGTAAGAAAGGTTTAAAGAAGAAGGTTGTCGACCCATTCACCAGAAAAGATTGGTTTGACATCAAAGCCCCATCCACTTTCGAAAACAGAAATGTTGGTAAGACTTTAGTTAACAAATCTACTGGTTTAAAAAATGCTGCTGATGCTTTAAAAGGTAGAGTTGTTGAAGTTTGTTTAGCTGATTTACAAGGTTCTGAAGATCACTCTTTCAGAAAAGTTAAATTAAGAGTTGACGAAGTCCAAGGTAAGAACTTATTGACTAACTTCCACGGTATGGACTTTACCACCGATAAAGTCAGATCTATGGTTAGAAAATGGCAAACTTTGATTGAAGCTAATGTCACCGTTAAGACTGCTGATGACTACGTTATCAGAATCTTCGCCATTGCTT
>JAJMAX010000118.1:0-31659 GCA_030565105.1 Vanderwaltozyma verrucispora
ATAAAAGTGACATGTAAAAGTAAACTAATTCTCCCACTTCCCTTCCCTTTATATATTTCCCCCCCGCCTTCAAAAAAATAGCCGCCCATCTGTCTAGTTTTGAAGGTACCGCGCAGAAAACAATTGGAAAGGAAACAAGACAAGTCGTTATGTAGTAACTGTAACACTGTATTGGCTGACACCCTCCAACTGTCATCTAATGTGCTTCTTACAACGAATCGAGAGTGCATACGTTTATATGATTATGTATACTTAGCACACTTCCGTCCGTTAACTGCACTCCCTGGGTGGGTGGAGTGCACATATGCTATCAGATAGTCTACGTGTGTATGGATATATATATGGATATAGTACTAGTCAATGGTTCAGTGATCTAGAAAGATTCTAAAATAGCAACTGCCATTACAAGCTGTTATGTATGTCGTATACAATGATATATGAAATAACGTGGATAACTCGTTTAGTGCATGTTTAATTTATTTCGTAAGCTGGTAGTGAAAAAAAAATATTAGTTTTATACATATTTATTTTATTATTTATATTGAAATTATTTCATTGTAGCTTTTCTTTTCTATATATACTCTGTTGATTATAATTGTTTGCTTGTTTTAGTTTTTTTTATCTTTCAATTGTATATCTTAGCAAAGTGGAAAGCAATTGTGAATCTCTTCATTTGTTGAAAATGGCTAAAAAATCAAAGAAACAATCTGGTGACAATTCAGCTACTGAATCACCAAAAGCTCCTGTTAATTTCTTACCTCAAGGTAAATATTTGAAACCTGAAGAAATCGAATATGAATTCGGTGGCACAATTGGGGTTTTGGGTATGTTGATTGGTTTCCCATTATTAATGTATTATATGTGGATTTGTGCTGAATTTTTTAATGGTGAAATTGCATTACCATTACCAGAAGAAACATGGTTACAATTTATTAACAAATTGTATACAATTGGTTTAAAACATGCTACTCCATCCGCTTACTCATGGACTATCTTTTTAAGTTTTTGGACTGCTCAAATTATCTTTTATTACACTTTACCAGGTGTTTGGACAAAAGGTCAACCATTAACTCATTTGAAAAATAAACAATTACCTTACTATTGTAATGCTATGTGGAGTTTATACACATCAACAACATTGGTTATTTTATTACATGTTACCGGTATCTTTAAATTATACACTATTATTGATTTATTCGGTGAAATTATGACTTGTGCTATTGTTTCTGGTTTCGTTTACTCTTTTGTATTATACGTTTGGACTTTATTTGTTACTAAGGATTACCATCGTATGACTGGTAATCATTTATATGATTTCTTCATGGGTGCTCCATTAAATCCACGTATTGGTATCTTAGATTTAAAAATGTTTTTTGAAGTTAGATTACCATGGTTTACTTTATACTTCATTACTTTAAGTGCTTGTTTTAAACAATATGAAACTTATGGTTACATTACACCTCAATTAGGTGTTGTTATGTTAGCTCATTGGTTATATGCCAATGCTTGTGCTAAAGGTGAAGAATTAATTGTACCAACTTGGGATATGGCTTATGAAAAATTCGGTTTTATGTTAATTTTCTGGAACATTGCTGGTGTACCATACACTTACTGTCATTGTACGTTATACTTACATTACCATGATCCATCCGAATACAACTGGTCTTTGGGTTACAACGTTTCTTTATATGTTATTTTATTAATGGCTTACTATTTCTTTGACACCGCCAATGCTCAAAAGAATGCATTCAGAAAGCAAATGGCTGGTGACAAGACTATTAGAAAAACTTTCCCATTCTTACCTTACCAAATTTTGAAAGATCCAAAATACATGGTTACCAAGAACGGTTCTTTATTATTAATCGATGGTTGGTATACTTGGGCTAGAAAAATTCATTATACTGCTGATTGGACTCAATCTTTGATCTGGGCTTTATCTTGTGGTTTCAACTCTGCTTTCCCATGGTTTTTCCCAGTTTTCTTCTTCGCTGTTTTAATTCATAGAGCTACCAGAGATACCGCTAAATGTCAAAAGAAGTACGGTGAAGATTGGAATACTTACTGTAAACATTGTCCATATTTATTCATTCCATACATCTTCTAAGAACATTTGTATGCAATCTCTTTTTTTTTCTTATACCCATTTTATGTTACCATTTAACGACTTTAACGGAAATACAATTTTTTAAGAAACTACACTTAGATATTTAGATACTTATATAGAATATAGAATATAGAATATAGAATATCTACTATAGATTATAGAATAATATATATTGATGATTAACAATTTCACAATCTTTAGATACACAATAAAAGATACAGCATAATTTAATTTCAATGGGCATTTTCGCACTAAACTGAAAATATTGAAAAATTAAACATTGAGAAATCAATAAAAAAATATTGTATATAATTTGTATATACAAAGAATTGTATAGAATTATAAGAAAAACTATCATTTAAATATCACAGAAGAACATATAGATATAAGTAGATACAATGGAATCTGTACAGAAGAAGGGATATTATGATATTATTGCTGGTTTATCAGCTTTTGAAAAATCTAACGATGTAACACTTACGAATGACGAATTGAAAGAATTAACTAAAGATAACGCAAAAGAGGAAAAAGAAAATAGAGAGAAGCTCGAAAAGAAGCAAAAAGATGATGAAAAGAGGGGAAGAATGACTGTACATAGTTATCTTGGAGGAAAACCTGATTTATCTGATGCCCCAAATGCTACTTACGATCTTTCACATACTTTATTAGGTGGTTATGTTCCAAAAAGACAATTAGAAACATTATCAAGTATTGATTTTGCACATTATTTCCAAAAATCATTGGAGTGTGACAATGCATTAGAAGTTTATGATTTATTAGTTGGTAATGAATATAGACATGTTCAACAGCAACAACATCGTAATGAAATTAATAACAAAGATAATGTTGTTAGAAAAGTTATAATATGTAAGAAATGCAGTTCAAGATTCACTGGTCCAAATAGGATGAAACAACTGTATAAGCATAAATGTAATACTAAATAAATGAATAACAACTAAATAATAAATACTAAATTGTCATAGAAATACCAGAATGTTTTAATGTAATGTAATGTGATATACTGTAATGTAATGTGGTATACTGTAATCTAATGTGATATAATGTGATCTTAATTTTTTATTTTAATTCATTTTATTTATGTATATATGTATATATGCATATATGTAGATAAGATATACTATATTATATTAGATTTTATTATATGATTTATTGATTTTATTTTTGTTTATTGCTTCTTATTCCCCTTTTTGCTGATTGCATCTCAATCTTGTTCAGCAATAGCGATCAATCTTTCTTCAATTTCATCAGAAGTTAATACGAAGAATTTATCTTTAATGGCAACACCAATCTCTAAATCTTTTTTGGTAAATTCAGTACCTAAAGAATCAATTAAATGTGTAATTGCAAATTCGACGACTTTAGTCCAATCATTTTCATTTAAATGATTTTTCTTTTCTGGATTTTTTTGTTTCTTGAAGAAATTTTCTAATGATGTTGAAATTTCTTGTTGTTTTGGTCCTGTTGCAGTTGCTTTATAGCCAATATAATAACCTGATGGATCAGACTTATAGATAGATGGTCCTTTTTCTTCATCAACTGCAACAAATGTTAATATTACACCTAATGGTCTCATATAAGCTCTTTGTGTATAAATTTGTGCTAAATTTGCCATTCTTTTTGATAATACATCTACAGGCATATCATAGCCATATTTATAACGGAATTCTGCAGCTTCAGCTTTACATCTCAATGCCGCATTTCTGGCATCTGGAATTGGTCCATTTGCCACCATACCAATTGTTTTAGAAATTGGAAATATATAAGAAACTGTATCTGGATCTAATAATTTATCTGGTACTTTTTTTTGATTTACTATTACGGTACAATCATTACCTCTAACAGCGATTGAGTTAATATTTGTTTGATTACAAGCTTTAAAAGCGTATTCAACTTGGTATAATCTACCTTCTGGTGAAAAGATAGTAATATGTCTATCGTAACCAGCAGCAGAAGCAGCAGCAGCACCACCAGACATTTTCCAATAAACTTCTATTAATTATTTAACGAATAACAAACAACCACAACTAAATAACGTCTTCTAAACACTCAGAAAAACAATTTATTGGCTATGGTATCTCTTCTACTGATCCACGATAAAACATTATTTTAAATCAGAATAAATGGTTTATATATCTTTAAAATCAATCCAATTAACATTTTTTGTCAATTAAGGTGGCAAATATCTGATATTGTTCGTGACAAATGACAAATATAACGTATGCCATATTCAAGGTGGAGGAGTAGGCATTTCCAATCAGTATTTGAAGAGCAATAACATCAAGAACATCAAGAAGAAAATTATACCTTTGAACTGTGTAGAGTATTGAGTATTCCAAACAGCTTTTAGTGTCTTTGTTGTGTATATCTTTAGCTGTTGATGATGTCTTGCTTTGTCGGAGATGAATTAAATTAATTCGAAGTCAGCAAAAGTCGTCACAAGAGAGGGTTTTATTGGGGAATTTATATATAATATTTAATGATTATCTTGGCTATCCTCGATTGTTCTGTCAATACTTATTTATATATAAAGAGATAAATATTTGTATTAGCTTAGTATTGAATTTTCTTTTAGTATATGAAGAACAGAAGAAATTAAGTTAGACCATTTAAACTTCAAAAGACGCAATTGCAATATGGAATCATCTTTATTTAATTTACGTAAACAATTAGGTTTTTATAAATACTATCATAACAACGATGTTAATGTCGGTATTCATTCAATTTTTGTACCAACTATATTCGTTACCAGTTGTATGATGTTGAATAGAGTTCATATTTACCAAAATTGGACACTATCGCAAGTTATTGGAATTATATACTCGCTGTATTACATTTCATTGAATTTTACAGTTGGTTTAATTGCAAGTTTCTTAATTTATCTAATTAATTTTAACTTGAGTAATTTGCATAATAAAAATTTGAATTTTGAAATTGGATTATGGTTGTTAAGTTGGATTTTTCAATTTATTGGTCATGGTGTTTTTGAAGGTAAAAAACCTGCTTTATTAGATAATTTAGTTCAAAGTTTAGTATTAGCTCCATATTTTGTATTATTTGAATTTTTATTCGTTTTAGGGTTTTATAAAGAACTCAATGATCAATTAAAGTGTGATTTAAAAAAGAAATAAATATTCTTTAACGTGTGATGAAATCTTTTTAACAATGCTAACAATAGAATAATCATGGTAATATTCAAAAATTAAACCATTTGTGTTTAATAACATTTATCTATATTATTTTTTAAAATACGTATATTTAAATATTTATTTTTATCTGAAATTATATTCGTTAAACATAAAACTTAATCACTATTTCCATCTTAATTATTTTTTGTCATAACCTAACTTGATAGCTTCCTCATAAGTTGGATAGTCAGTGTACCCTACTGCATCAGGGGAGTAGAAAGTCTTTCTATCATATTTGTTGAATGGTAGACCTTCCTTTAAACGTTGGACAAAATCTGGAGTAGAAATCCAGAATCTACCATAACCAATTAAAGTTCTATCATTTTCTTGAACTTTTTCCATGGCAGCTTCTGGATGAATAGCAAAGTTACCAGTTCTCATCATAACACCCTTCCAGATTGAATAAGCAAAATCAGTTGTACCTTCTAAATAACCATCAACGTCCTCTTCATTAAATGGAGACATAACACGAGGTTCAAATAAATGAATGAAAGCAATACGTTTACCAGCTTTAGCTCTTTTTTCTAATTCACCCATAATATAAGCAAATTGAGCAATCAAACCTGGATCAGCTGGACCAGACATACCTTCGTTAATATTATATGGAGATAATCTAATACCAACCTTTTCTGGACCAATAGCATCAATTAAAGCATCAACAACTTCAAGAGAAAATCTAGCTCTGTTTTCAATTGATCCACCATATTCATCAGTTCTTTTATTAGAAATTGGATCAATGAATTGGTTTAATAAATAACCATTAGCACTATGAATTTCAACACCATCAGCACCTGCTTCAACTGCTTTCTTACCAGCATCAACAAATTCTTTAACATATTGTTTGATTTCTTCTTTTGTTAAACCATGTAAGCTAATACCAGCCTTTTTAGCTCTTTCTTCCTGTTCTTTGTTTTCATAACAGTTATCACTGGCACTGTCATATCTTAAACCATCTCTAGCCATACTTTCTGGGAATGCAGCTCTACCCAAAGCCCATAATTGTGGCCAAATAAATGAACCATTTTCATGAACCTTTGCAAAAATTTTCTTCCATTCAGCTAATTGTTCAGGAGAATAAATACCTGGTGCATTATCAAAACCACCAGCTTGATTAGAGATAAAAACACCTTCGGTAATTAACAAAGTACCTGGATACTTAGAACGTTGTTCATAGTATTCAGCAGTTAATTCCTTATTTGGCACATGACCTGGAGCAGTAGCTCTCATTCTTGTTAAAGGTGGAAATATTGCTCTGTTTTGTAACATGTTGTTACCAACCTTAATTGGCTTGAACATATTACTATCTTTGAAAGCAATTGGGGTGAAATTATCAGTAAAGGACATTTTTTTTTCCTTCAATTTAATGACTTGGTTGGTTTAGTTGTCTATCTTTTATGTAAACAGAGATATACTCTTTTTATATAATATATATAAACATGAGTTAAATATAATAATAATTTGAAAGAAAGTAAAGGAATTTATTTATTTCAATTATTGAACCAAAAAGTTACTCTTTATATATTTTTTTTTTAAGTTCTAATTGTGAGCTTTAAACAGAGTATGGCACTCCAAAAAGATGATGGCTGCTCTACAATGAAGTGAATATATTTTACCAAATAAGCTAAGCTTTCAATGCCAATATACATCTTCCCACTACCCCAGACGCAGAACTAATCTAGAAGCACGCCTTTTCTCCCTTCGAGAATTGTGATCTACTTATTCTGTTGCCTTGGCAACCATGTATATAAAAGGCAATTTAGATTCTCAGATGTTTCCAGAGATTATACCGTACAAAGCGGCTCAAAACACGCTTGTACTTGTTTTTAAGTGAAAAAATATTACTAATCAAAAAAATTACTAATCAAAAAGCTGGACGTAAGGCGGAAATTGGCGGGTTGTCAGCAATGAACGAGACGGGTCAGGGTAATGGTTGAAGAAGATGAGTATATGAGTATATACTAAGCGCTGAAGATAAGTAATTTGGCTTGGAAAAGACTTATTCCTAGTAATCTTGAAGTTTTGTCAATTCGAAGAACCAATACTATTAGAAGCGACTTGAATCTTTTTTAAAACATTTCCCTTAACGTTATACAAGATAACACCTAGGTTTTGGAAGTAAAATGTCACAAATGCTGATTTCTAATATAAATCAGCACTTAAATGGCCTTTAATTGAGAATTGCTTGGGAACTCTGTTGCCAGCTAAGCTAATTATGATGGATCTATATACGAATATATCCATTAAAGGATACACATATAGAGCGGAAATATATACTAAGATTGTGCAGTGTAACGAGTATATCTACATTTAATATCAGTCAGCCTTTGGTTAGGATTATAATTAAATGCTTTAAAAAGCAATCCAATTTATTCTTCCCTTAGTATTTCATTTGCTAGTGATCGATGAATATCAAGTCTTTGAACATATAATTATTTGTAACATAAGAATAAAAGGTGATGTTTAGCTTGTGTTTTTTTTAAAAAAAGTGGATCATACTCTTAATTAATATGTATATTGATAAGTGTGACTATCGAGCCATTTTGTAACTTCTCAATGAAGAGCTTAAAGATGCCATAATAAGTGTTGTCTTAGTAATTTTTTACCCTCTTAGAAATAAATCATTTCTCAGTCAAATTATTATTAACAAAATGTTTACTCCCCTTTATATGGACAAAACTTAATTATATTTCATCCAACTTAATCAACACTATATATCCTACCCTTCAATGGATCATTTGATATACATGTGATAAACAGAATACTCTTGACTAAATATAGTCCAAAATGTTTTTAATTAAAATCCAAGTTAATATGGTTCCGTGGTCTAGTCGGTTATGGCATCTGCTTAACACGCAGAACGTCCCCAGTTCGATCCTGGGCGAAATCATCTTACTTTTTTGACCATCACTGTAAACTTGAACTAATACTGACATATTTTACTTTAATAAGAAATAAACACTGAAAAATTAACTATATTTTTGCATTCATTTATTAGATTTATTTAAAAGACAGGAATGGTTGATGTAAAATTTTCCTCTTGAGGAACTTCGGTTCCACTCCCACAACTACTTACATATACTATAGAGTGATAATATTGGAATACACCTACCATCGAAGCACCGTTAGCTAAAATATTTGTTGTAGATGTAGAATATGGTGTGGTTTCTACATAATTGGAAGGTAACGTATCACACGATACTGTGACATCAGCTAGTGCTTTTGAAACTAAAATTGAGGTAATATATATAATAGCGTTACTGAATTTCATTTTATTTAAGCAGTCGATCCTTTTTCTTTAGTTATTGTTTAGCTTATTAACAAAGTTGTATATTTTAATACTTTCAGCAATTAGTACTCTGTCTTTTTAGACTTGTATATACATATATATATGTATATTCATCGAGAAAAACATATTACTTTCCAGGAAAAATATAAAATAAATAGCCTTATATATATAGTTGTATTTCCATTACAATTATCACAATTATGATATATTTCATTAACTAAATGTTTATGTGAAACATATCTTAAATATGCTTTATTACTTACTATTCTTTCCATTGATTTTACTACTTATCTCATCTTGTTTCATTTTCACCGCGTAAATTTCCTAATTTGGCAATTTACATGCTCTGAAACAAATTAAATATTTGAAATGAGGATGGAAAAGTATTCATGTTAGTCGAAACAAAAATAAACAAACTGGCGTGAGATAATTGTATGTACCAAAAGATAAATACACTACTTGTAAAATAAGACATCTGTACTTTGCAGTACAATTAGATATTCTTAACGAGGTTATTGAATTTTTTGTAGGAACAAATTCTACTTTTCCTTTACCATGTCTTGCATTTTCAGTTGTTTTCATTCGTAACAGGGGTGGCTACACTAGTAGTTGGTAATATAGCCTAACCAATTTTATACCGGTTGATGTATATTGTACTTTCTATTATTGTGTTATTCTATCATTAATTATGCTTCATTCATCTTTCACAGCTGTATGCACGTGACTTAATAATGTGCCAAATTTCGCAATAAGAATATGTCCCTTTGTTTTTGAGATGAGTAGAACTGATAAAATGATAGTGACAAAGTACTTGAATAAATGGTGCTGTAATAACCTAAATCGATTCATATCAGCTCTAGATTATTGTCTGTATAATATACTAGGTACAATATTAGTTTTTTATCTCATTTTCATAGAAAATAAATTATTTATTTCCAACATTCATTTACTATAAACGTTTCAAAATTACGGGATTTATTACATCAAAGATAATATTCAAATTATAAGCTATGGTCGTCCATGTCAATAATGAAGAAACATTCAAAAATAAGCATAACTATCGTTTTTCAATGATTGATTTATTGGAAACTTTAGATCCAATATCTGTTAATGCATTAGCTAATAGATATATGCGTAATAAATCGAGAAGAGAAAGTGTCGATTTAAAGGATTGGAAACAGCGATCCATCAATAGATTTAAATCAATTGATTCATCATTACAAAATCTTTTCTTTCAAAAAACATCTCAATTAGAAAAAACATTTTATCCTTTTACTTTATTTAATATTTATTTAATTGGGCTTATAATGGGAAAATTTTCTGAGTGGTTTCATGTATATTATACATGCTTATTATGCTTTTTATTACCTATACGAGCATATACTTACTATAAGACTAATGAGCATTATTTTTTAGCTGATTTATGCTATTTTGTTAATTTTCTGTGCTTGTTGTACATTTGGGTGTTCCCTGATTCAGTAAACCTTTACCAATCCTGTTTTGCATTTTCCTTTGGAACATTAAGTTTCGCTGTGATCACTTGGAGAAATTCAATTGTACTACATTCGATAGACAAAATTACCTCATGTTTTATTCATATTATGCCTCCATGTACTTTTTATGTTATTCAACATTGCTTATCTCGTGAATTCCAATCACAAAGATTTCCTGCTGTTATTCAATCATCAAAACATGTTTCAGAACATTGGGATTTTAAATACAACGTCCTTTGGACCTCTTTCTACTATCTTATTTGGCAAACGTTGTATCATTATTTTATAACTCTCAGGAAAGCTGCAAAGATCAAATCAGGTCAAAGAATAACAAGTTATAGTTACCTGATATCAAATAACTTGAGGAATTCTTGGATTGCTAATTTACCGGAACCATATCCAATGGTTGCCTATACATTCTGCCAATACTGTTATCAACTGTCCACTATGTCACTATGTGCTATTTGGTTTAATTATAAAACTGCATCTGAAATATTTTTATTATTTATTTTCTTATGTGCTGCACATAATGGTGCAACGTACTATATCGACTATTATGGTAGGAAATTTGAAAAGGAGCTTAAAAGTTTACGTCAAGAAGTAGAATTACTACAGGAACATAATTCAACCCAGAATAGCATTTCAAATAATAGTGAAGTTTCTAGTATTAGTAGCAAAACGAGTTATAATGGTGATTGATATATATGCATTTGTGCAATCATTTTCGACCACTGATCACAATTGAAATATTTATTTTATATATTCAGATATTATTTACAGGTTAGATATTTTCTACAATTGTAATGCTTTTATTTGTTCGTCTATAATTTGTATTGAAGATTTCTTATTGACAATATCCATCAAGATCCGAACGCTTTTGAAATCTTCAATAGTCTTTAGTTGTTCAATTATGTCTCGAACCATATGATATTTCCAATCAATATATTTTTGTGAACTCATGATGATAAATATAGCATCTTCATACATTTTTTCACTGGAAAAAAATGTGACCATTAGGCTGGCAAATTCAGAATCAAGGCGCAATCTTTCGCTAGTAGGTAAATGCTGGAATGCTGTTGTTTTCCTAAATTTCCCTCTTTCTTCCCAGGTATATTTTGCTAATTCTACATCATGAAACTTAGATGCAGCTTTCATCATTATTTCATAAATTGAACAACTGCTTAATATTTTATCTCTTAATGAAAGCGCGTATTTAACAAACCCTTCAAACTTTTTGTTATCACTAGCGATTTCATCATTACTTTCTTTTGGTTTTGCCGGCATCGTTTTGATAGAATCATTGCTTACTTCAGAAAGTTTCAACTTACTACTATCATATGCTTGAGTAATCTGAGAATCAAGGTCATGTTGCTGAAACGTAAACTCCCTTAGTCTTAATAAAAATTCCCTTTTATCACCAATCTTAATTGGAAGTGTCAGATATGTATTTAACATTATTGGATTTAATATGTTATGATTAATGAATTTCTCTTTCCAAATAACTATCTTATGCATGATTTTAAATTTAAACTCTTCTACAGTCGCAGATGAAGAAATGAGATCTTCAATATCTGTTTCTGTCAAGTAGTTCTCAGGGATTGATTTAATATCAGTAAAGCCACCATATTCTAAGTTGAATTGCCACAGAGCACGAGATTCTGCTATTATTTCTATTGGGTTTGATATTACTGACACAGGTAACATTGGTGGTGCAACTTTAATACTATCATCAAATACAGACCTACCTGTATAATCAACACTGTTCAATATATTCCTTCTAAATTTTATACCATGTTCATAACTCATCAGCTGTAATGGCTCGTTTGGATTGTAATTAGAATATGCTAAGAAAAGATAATTTAATAATTGTGGATTCAGAACTTCTCTCCATACCTTGATGTTATCAAGTGGTCCAATCCATTTATTAATGACTTCACTGTATTTTCCGATAACGTATTTGAAATATAGAGCTCTTGATAAAGAAACATCCCCATCATATGCTGCCAGGGCCATCATTGATTCAATACTTTGAGGTGAAAAATTTAATCCTGTGTATTCTTCAATTAGGTGAATAAATTTCCAGCCTTGTAACCTTAGTCTTGCTGATTTACCTTCGCTTGTTTTAGAATCTCTACTTGCCTTTGCTAATAGTTTTGCCATAATGTTCAAAGTCTGTATTGTTGGTTTTAAGTTAGAATCTTGAATTTCATTATATAGATCTAATGCTTTTGGGTAATCAGTTTCTTTACTACAGTATAACAACATGGTGTTATAAACTGTGATGTCTGGTTTATGGTCACTAGACAAAAATTTCATTGTATTGAAAATATCCCATGCATGTTTCGATAATCCCATTTTTGTATAGTACTGTAAAATAACTGTATAATTTCTTCTGTTTGGAATGATACCATACTTTTTGAATTCGACTAAGAAATAATTCAAATCATCAAAACTCATAATTCTGCTTGAATACTTTAAACAGTTATTTAGAATAAATTGAGTCATTTCAATCGATGAACCCATGGATATTGCCTCATTTTGACGAGTTATTAACTCTTTCATTTTTAAGATCACTATATCACTCTTATTATCGGCTTGTGCTTTACGAGTCTTTGAAGTATTAATATTTGCTAAATTTGAAAATAGGCATTGATACATTGGAAGAGTAAATTTGCTTACATCGCCGCCAACAGTTGATAATAGCATCTCATCTAATTTTTCAATATTTTCAAATGATATTTTTTTATTGGTTAGTGAGCTCAACATAGTTGATAATGCTCTCTTGCTTAAAGATGTCAATTTTTCATTACTATCGAATATAGCAGAAATAATAGGATCCCAATTCTGCTTCGACTTATCAGTTAAAGATTTTAAAACTAAATTATCATTTTTAATTCTTTCAACAATTGCTTTTGGTAAAAGTTTATCCGCTTGATTCTTTGAGCTAGTAAGCATCAATGTTGACAAATTCTGTCCATCACCAATACTGTTCATATTGTTTTTATTGATATTTTCTTTAGAATAAGGTAAAGAAATATTGTCAAAAACAGAATCTATATCTCTTTTTAATTCACTATCATCTTGGAATGTTTCATTAATTTTTTCTTGTTCAGCTTTTAAATTTGCACTTGCAATTTGTTTTTTCAAATTATTTGTAAACTCTTTCAGCTGTTTCACTTTTTTGTCCAACTCACTGGAACTAAATCTATTCAGGTCTTTCATATCAAAAACTTCAAAATTTGGTTTCATTTTTATTCTACGCTTTTTGTTTATTATCTTATCATTACGTATCACTTTTCTGCTTGTTGGAATTATTACTGATCTTTTTGCAATACCTATCGTAGGCAATACAATTGGTCTTTGAAAAATTGATGAAATTTTTCGTAGTTTCAACATAACTATGATCTAGTTACAATGTTTCTTAAAATATTTACAGTTGTTCCAGTAATATATCGAGTACTCTATACACATCCATCCTTAACTAGCCACATTATTTCAAACATTTCATTTTTGAAATACCTTTACTGCTTTTTTTCAGATTCCGCTATAATTTTTCACTTAGAAACTTTTCAAAAAATTTTCAGCGATGAGCTTTAAAGACAGTTAACATATCAAGATGAGTTAGTATAAAAATTGCTGATATTCCACAGTTTGAGATTGCCAGAACCTAATAAGAATTTATTCTACAGGTACTGTTTTGTGCTATACGTTTTTATTTCAAAGAATAAAGACAATCCAGCGAGTCAAAAGTTATTTTGGCAGATTTTTCAGTTTTGAATAAAATATAAAAAGATATTATGGTTGCCAAGAGGGAAGCTGCTGTTGAAGTCACAGATGATGTTTCCAAGACTAGAGGTTCAATAATTAGTGGTAGATCCTGGAAAGCTCAAAAAGATCAATTCAGAGTTGGTGGTAGAGTAGTAAAAAATGCTAAATTATCTTCATGGGAATTGAAGCAACAGAAGAGATTAGAAGATAAACAATTTAAAGATAAAATTAAAGCATTAAAGGATGAAAAGGAAGAACTACGTCAAACAAAAATAAAAGCCTTGAAAGAAAGAAGAGAAAAGAGTGAAGAAAAGGAAAGATATGAAAGATTAGCTGTCAAGATGCATGCTAAGAAGGTTGAAAGAATGAGAAGAAGAGAAAAGAGAAACAAAGCTTTGAAAGAACGTTAATCAGAGGGTACTACTAACATGAGAAAGGTTAGCATGATAACTTATTGATTCATTGATACATTAATATTTTTTTCTCCCTCTGTTTTTCTATTCTTAGCATTCATATGTAAAATGTATCTAGTAAAAATTATGTATAATAAGTCAATTTTTTAGCATTAAAAAAGAGTTATTTTCTTAGTATAATATATAAAGATGTTTATGTGATAGTTTCAATTGTCATAACCTAATAAAAAAAATAAAATTAAAAAAATGCGATTTGTGTGGATCGAACACACGACCTCCAGATAACTTAATGACCGAAGTTTAAATTCTTCAGTCTGGCGCTCTCCCAACTGAGCTAAAACCGCTTATTAATTTGAAAAAATTAAATAAATATTCCATATTTAGAGATCTTTGCAAAGGCCATAAACTATGTGTATACAATAACGCTGGAACAGAAATTGAAACGTAATAGAGATTAAAATGTTATTTAATGTTATAAATGTGAAACATACAAATAGTTAGGTGCAATATGTTTTTACTTACATTGTGCTGTGCAGGAATATTTGTGAAATATCTCAACACGTCGATGACATACACATTCCACTTATATATAAACCTTATGCAATCAATATTTAATTGTTTTATTTTCTGTATAATTATATGCTCCTGGTTAAAAAAAAAAGAGAGAAGAATTGAACACTTATTACTTTATCATCTAAGTTGTTTATTTTAACGAGAAAAACGATTATAATATGAACATTTTACTGTTGAGAAATGAGACATGCTGGGGTCTAATTAATTATAGAGTCTATAAAGTTGAACGAATATGTTTATGTACTTGTGTTTGTATGCAGTTTTGATACCTTAAGCATCTTGAAGTAATTGAATAATACCAAATGATTGTTCGATACCGTACTCACCTGGTTCTTTCCAAAGATCATTAAAAGTAGTTAAAATGGTAACTTGATCTCCTAATTGATCTAAAATTGCTTGAACGGCAATTAATTGATTTTCTGGTGAAGGAATATTACCACCATTTTGAATACCAGCTGATGGGTAACCAGTTTCTAAAACTTTAACAGCTGTACTACCACATACATTTTCAATTAATGCAACTTGGCCTTTAACAAAAGTACCGGCAGTTTCAGCAGATGAATAAGTGTCAAAGTAAGCATGTGGATTGATACCAATAAAATCAATTTCAGAAGCAGTACACAATTCTGGATAGTCTTCATATGAAACAGGTGGTTCTCCAGTAGTAACTAAGCCAGTGTAACCTGCTGCAATTAATTGAGCTTTAACAGATGAAATCTTACTGATTAATTCTGGAACAGTACAATAATTGGAATTGATTGCTTCGTTTCCAATTGTAATAAAATCAAAAACATCCCAACCATTTGTTGTAGCCCATTCAATAATATCATTAACACCGTCATCAATAGAATCGACACCTTCAGCTGAGATCCATAAACCTTGATTAATAGTAATACCTAATTCAACAGCAGCGGTTTCAACGGTAGTAACAGAATTACAATCTGTACCATAAACACGAATCTTGTAAATACCTTTTGATTTAATTAATTCTAAATCTGAATAAACTTCGTCGGCTGTTTTACAACTATTATCATTATTATATGGGGAGTAAACAATTGCTGTTGGTCTAGAAGTTAAATAGCCAACACCTGTTGAAGAACTGGCGGTGGATGAAGTTGAAGTTGAAGTTGAAGTTGAAGTTGAAGTTGAAGTTGAAATGCTTGATGTAACAGAAGTTGATGATGTAGTTTCTGAGATTGAGGAGGTGGAGGTGGAGGTTGAAGTTGAAGATGGTGAAATTGTTGAAGTTGATCTAGTAGTTGAAGAAATTGAGGTAGTAGGGATTGACGTTGAAGTAGAGGTTGAAGAAGTAGATGTTGAAGTTGAAGATGGTGAAATTGTTGAAGTTGATTTAGTAGTTGAAGAACTTGAGGTTGATTCTGTAGATATTGAAGATGCAGTTGAAGTAGTAACATTTTTTGTTGTACTAGAAGATGTTAGGCTTTTCGAAATGCTTGAAGTTCTTAAAGTTGATGAGGTGGATAAAGTAGAGACTACTGTTGAAGATACTGGTTTTGAAATAGATTGGGAAACATTCGTATTTAATTTTTTATTACCAGAAGAAATTGTTGATGCTACTTTTGAGTTGGAAGAAGTAGAAGTTATTTTTGCTCCACTTGATGTAGTTGATGAAGATACATTTGCTAAATCTTTTGAAACAGTACTCAGAGTCATAACATCATTGGTACTTGAAGTAGATTTAATTGAAGTAGATTTAGTTGAAGTACTAGTAGCTCTGACATTTTTCACAGTTGATGATTTTTGAGAAGAAGTTGTTGTAGCAGTAGTAGAGACTGATGAAACTGATAATGAAGATGAAGGAGTAATACTAGCGACAGTAGCGACATGTGTTGATGATGGAGATGATGAAGTAACAGAAACTACTGAAGAAACAGGTGATGATTTGTTAGAAGATCCTGGTGTAACAGTAGCGACTGAACTCGAAGTTGAAGTTGCCGAGACACTTGTTTCAACAATTGGAACAGTTTGGTCAATTGATGAAGATAAACCATTTTTTGAAGTCAAAATGTATTGCAAAGTGGAGCTTGATAAAGTATTTAAACCATTGGAGTTTGAAGAAAGCGATGTTGATTCGGTGACAGTAACTGGATTACCTAAAGTGTAGTAAACATCAGTTGGCATTAATGTAGTTGTAATTGTTAAATCACCAATGACAATGAATTCAACAGTTGGAGCAACAACAGTTTCAGTAGTTGTTGAGAATGTATTTGTTACGTAATTTGTTGTACTTGCTTCATGATACCTTGTCACTACTAATCTTTTATCTAAAATCGGTAATGAATTGACTATTTGTGCAAACAATAATATTACTAAATAGTACATTGTGTATAATTGGGTATATTTATATAGGTATTTATTTTTCTTGGGGGTATTTACATAGATACACAAGATAAATAAGTAATTAAGAAGAAATACAGTCGAGTGTCATTGAGATATATATGTACACGAATAATACCTCTTTATATATAATAGTTCAATATATAGATACTGATACCTTCAAGGTTCTCAATGACAACTGAACGAACAGCTACGCAATAGCCCAGCATTGAAGTGAAGTGAAGTGAAATAGAATGAAGTGATAAACGTTATTTTAATAGTCTATCAACGACTGTATGTACCCAGCAATTGTCACTCTCGTTTGCAAACCAGTAAACTAACTAGTCAGCTCAGTTCAGCTCAGCTCAGTCTTTCCTGCCAACACAATGCGACCGGCAGGCAAACGCAGCCAGCAGACAGAAACACCGCGGTGGAAAACTGTCCGCTGGGCAAAACCGGAAAGGGAAACTGCGCTGGCTGTCCCAAGATGGTGGAAGGACAAGAAGAGACAATGCAAGATAGAGACACTCTCCAATACTATCATTATCACTATCACTATTACCATTATATGTAATACACACACATACATACACACATCTGTATATATATATATATATACAGATGTGTGTGATTACCGGTGGTGTCTGTCTCTCAATGCTGTCTCTTACTGCTGTGTCCCGTACTAAAAGACCAAACGCTGGCCACAAAAAGAGCCGTCCCCATAGTAAACTGGTTAAGGGTAATATGATTATAGCTGCCAGAAGCGATGAGCCCTCCCAATGAAGTTGAGTTGAATGAGAGATATCGAATTTGTGTTATGAATGGATTGACTAGTGGTAGATAATCAATCTGTTGTCGATGGTTCAGTAGTGTGATAGCACTTAAATATATATGGTACCGTACTATCTTGTATTCTGTGTATTTACAAGTGTGTACTACATATATATATATATATATATATATACCTGTAAAACAATAAAATTTAGAAATACAAAAGGGAATATATATTACATATTATACACTGAATTAATTATGCAACAGTTGAATATCTCTTCATCGTATGAAGTAAATGGTGATGATGATGATGCTATTTTATCGAGTAGCACTTGTGCTAGCGGTAGTGTTTTAAGTTTACCATTAGATGATAATAGTAGAGATGGTAGTGTCTCTTCTGGATTATTTGAAATTATTACAAATCCTAATGAAAATGATTCTGGTATTTTTGTAAGTGAAACTATACCACCTATACCTACACCTGTACCTACACATACACCTACACCCATAGTTACAGTAATACCTAAAACTATAAAAAAAAATAATATAAAATTTTATTCAACTGTTTTTATTAGCGTTTTAATAACACTTTTAATTGAAAGTTTATTGATCTACTTCTTCTTAAATGATTACGCTATTACCAAGAAAAATAACAATATCACAAGTTCAGTTTCACATTTAGATAGAGTTAACTTATCACCACAATTGAAAGATAACTTTGATAATTCCATTTATTTGAAAAGGACTGGTAAATACTATGTGGATTTTGATAAAGGTGTCGCAATGGAGATTAAAAATCCATATTATTTAATTTTGGAAAACTTTAAAATATTTACAAATGACTGGAACTGGAACTTGAATTGGAACTTGAACTGCGAGACTATTTTAAATTATTTTAATTTAAATAAAGTTCTAATTAAAACATATTGGATGAATACATTGCATTTAGTATTAAAGATTTCAGATAATATAAATAATTCGTTTAAATCAACCGTTGAAATGTTGTTGTCGTTGAAGAACACATATATAACTAATTAATATCTAAAGAAAGCACACACATACATATATATATATATCTGCACTGGTTTCAACAAATAATATCATCAAATGTATTAAAGCTACTTACTTTATAACTGTTAAACACTATATACATATATACCGTATACAATGATCGACTTTCTTTCGTGCTTTAACGTTTTTTGATGATTTGTCTTGAAATGAGTTTGGGAAATGGATAATAGAATATAGAAAGAACCAGATCTTGATGACATAAAAAGGTGTTTTACTGTATTGTATTGGTATTCATTGGAATCTACAAGCTAATATATAAGTATTAATATTCAGATACATAGACATACAACTTTGGGTTTTTCCCTCATTGCCGCTGTATTTTTTCCCTTCCATATTTTATTTGCTCGTTTTGTTTTAAGTTGGCCCAGATCTGTTTCGTTTTCTTTATTTATTTAATAAGGAATAGTTCTCTCAAGGAGTAGTGTCTTTTAATATCTATTCTTTTATCGATGTCTGATTTCCCAATCACTACTGTACGTCCAATTGATAAAGTAATAGCAATTTATAATGCAAACAATATTAATAACTCACAGGATGGTCTATTACAATTTCATCAAGGTGATGTTATTTATGTATTGAATAAGAATAAAAATGGTTGGTGGGATGGTATAATATTACATTCAAATAAGTTAGTTAGCAGAGGTTGGTTCCCACAAAATTTTACAAAACCCATAAAAGACTTTAGAAAGCACAGTAATGTCAATATCAATAGTAATATTAGTGTCGATTCAAATAAATATCCCAATAACAGCTCTTTAAATTTATCTGGAATAAATGAAACTGAAAAAATTTTTTATACGAATGATCTTAATAATCCTACCCAAATTAGTTCTACTAATAACAGTGTGTATGGTAGCATTGAGTATGACAAAAAAAGTAATAGATCATCAAGAAAATCATCATCATCTATGTCTCCAAGGAGTTCAATATCTTATAACAATCGTTTAAATAATAATAATGAAAATGATTTAGTAGAAGGACCAATATTTGATAAATCAAAATTATTATTATTAAAAGAAGTTCAAACATTGGTAGATAACAACAATTCCCAAAAATCTGGGCTTGTTAATGCTTTAATATGGAATCCTATTCTAATTGATAATGATACCAAATTAGTATATTATAATAAAAAGTTAGACATTTTTTGTGATCAGTTACCTTTAATTCTTAATTCATCATCAAATGAAAATTTAACTTCAACGGATTTAACAAGTATGAATGGAGAACAAAATACACATGGTTTAAATAATGATAACAACAAAGTAAATAATGATGAAGTTCATATCAGAGATTTTCGTGATATTTTTTACAATTATTCAACGGATTTATCTCAATGGTCAGAATTAAGAGATTTAAACTTATCTTATTCAACATTAGCCCATGAAGCATTTGTCTCAAAAAATAAAGGAAATTATATCAAATATTTGTCTTATACATCTACTTACTCGACTTACACAAATTTAGCATGTCATCTATCGAAATATATGTCACAATTAAATCAAGAGAACACGATAGTTCAGAAAAAAATGAAAAAATTATTGAAAAAAATAATTTCGTCTCTTTCAACTATTGCAATTAATTCAACAATATATTTTGATTCAAGCGATATTAATTTTATCAATACTACCTTTGACAATAATTTACCACCACATATACACCAAAACCAAGTTCGAACTATTAGTACGAGTACAACTGATACATTGACAGATATTCCCCAATTACAGATACCAAAACAAAGAAGAAGTATCGCATTTACTTTAGAAGATGGTGAACTATCTTCAAAAAATTCATTAACTTATGATATAATCGATTTTGAATTTGTTAAATTTCAAAAAAATCTTTCTCTTTTATACGAGTTAATTATTCAATCAAATTGTGATTACAATAATAATAATCAATCGTTACCACAAATGCTTCCAAGATTTATTAAAGGTTCGTTTAATGGTGGTTCCTGGAAGAATCCATTCTATACTCCAATGAATAATTATAGATTTGATAATATTTATAATCAGAATACCTCATTGGCACATCCACTAAAGTCAAATATAATTTTAAATCTAGTCAATAAAGATATGGTAGATTTAGACTCGACCCCGAATACAAGCATCACTAGTCATACCTTTTCAGGTGCAACTACTAGATCAAGATTCCAATCTACAAATGGATCCCTAATTAACAGTAATTCAAATATGACTTCTAATTCAACTGGCACGCGAAATACTCAAAACAAATTTAGCTCACTTTCATCATCAGGTAATAATTATTCTATTTTGACACCTCAGAATAATTTAAATGTTTCATCCAGTATAAATTTAAATAACAGCAAGATAGGGAAGAGAACGAGAAAGAATAAACGATCAAATAATTCTGATAGTTGTTATCTTTTGACAATTGAAACTTTGCACCTACTAAAAAACTGCTCCCAAAAAATATTTAATTCATTTTTTGATAGTGAAGACCATTTCAAAATGTTGGATGGTCCCTTCACAAAAAAGAAAAATTTGGGAGTTACTTCAAAAACCTATGATGAAATTAGTAAAAATTTAACTATCTTGGAGATAATGGAAAATTTGGATTTATCTATTTTTGTTAACTTAAAAAAAATAATTAAGAACCCAAGCAAAAAGTTGGATGATATTGAAACAGAGGAATTTTTAAAACATGCATTATCTTCAATATCTGTGGTTTTGACTGAATTTTTTGACTTGAAACAACTATTACACGATATATTCGTAAAACTAATTATCTCTGCTCAAGAGATGACACTAAATGACGATCCTTTTGTTTTCTTATCCATGAAGACAAACCACCAAGTTGGTTATATGGAACCTTCAAAATCTCATCCATTTTCCAAAAACCATTTTTCAACAACTAATGAAAGCGATGGAAGAGACAATCATAGAATGAAGTTATTTAAAGGCTTGTACAAAAATTTAGCAACCCAAGATATTAATATAAATGGAATGGATTTTCATAATAGTTCGAATGAATTGAAAGATGCTTACCGTAAATACTTTGAAATTACTGACATGGCTTGTAATATTGTTGAACAATTGATTAAAGAAAGAGAAAACTTATTAAATTATTTAGCAAGAATGATGAAGCATGACTTAATTATTGAATTATTAAAAAATGATAAAGAATTTTCCTTACAATTTAACACGAATAGCGAAAAATATTATAACGAAGATTATACATTTATTTCAGATCTTATCCATAAGAACCAAGCAGATGATCACGAAGCATATTATGATTCAAATAATTCTGTATCATTGACTTTAGAAACTGACGATGAAAATGAAAACTCAGCTGTAGATCCACCTAAGAGTGACGAAAAAGAAGAAGAAGATGACATACCATGGTATTTTCGTGAACATAATTCTGGTTTACTATACGATTCAAAAGGTAATGTTAAAGGTGGTACTAAAGATTCATTGATTGAACATTTAACAAACCACCAAACTGTTGATTCATCTTTCAACATTGTTATGTTGTCAACTTTTAGAAGTATATTTACAACACTAGATTTTATTTATGCTTTAATCCACAGATATAATTTATCCCCACCTGGGGGTTTGAGTTATGATGAGTATAATAATTGGATTTCGAAAAAGTCCCAACCTATCAAATTTTCTGTTATCAATGTGCTGAAAACATTATTCACTAGTTACTGGACGAACGAATACTATGAGACTGGTTTAACTGTGGTTTTAAATTTAGCAAGTATGGCAGTTACAGAAGATATACCCGGTGCTAATGATCTTTTACGGGTTCTTAAGCAAAAAATACTGTCAAATTCAAATGATGTTTCTAACCACTTTGATACTTTTGGAACCGACACAACTGTGTTTACTGCTGATGAAGACAGTTTGTCAACAACTGCCACCAATAGTTCGATTCATGCTAAACCAAGTTTACCTGCCATTGTTGCAAGTACTGAACTGACCTCTTTACAAACAGCTCTGTTCAAACCAAAGAAATTAAAATTACTAGATATCGATCCATATCTATATGCGACACAACTTACGATCTTAGAACAAAAATTATTCTTGAAAATTTCATTATTTGATTGTCTAGATAGAACATGGGGTTCTAAATATTGTGATCTAGGTGGTTCTACTAATATCTCTAATTTCATTTCTTCATCTAACCATTTGACGAACTATGTTTCATATTCTATTGTTATAACATCTGATGTAAAAAAACGTGCACGTGTAATTCAATATTTCATTACAGTTGCTAATCATTGTAGATTATTGAATAATTTTTCCTCGATGACGGCAATTATTTCAGCACTCTATTCTTCTCCTATTTATAGATTGAAAAGGACATGGTCTCTGATTTCAACAGAGTCAGATACGATATTACAAAGTTTGAACAGTTTAATGGATTCAACAAAGAATTTTGTTAAGTATAGACATCTGGTTAAGTCTGTCAAAAATGTACCTTGTGTTCCATTTTTAGGTATTTACCTTTCTGATTTGACCTTTACTTTTGGTGGCAACCCTGATTATATTAGAGGAACCTCTGAAATAATTAATTTTAGTAAGAGAGCTAAAATTACAGAAATCATCGAAGATCTTATGAATCACAAATTAATAAATTATAAATTAAAACCAGTCGAAGAAATACAAAACTTTATTGGACTATCTCTTGAAAATGTTCCTCATATTGAAAAGCAATATGAATTATCATTATCCATTGAAGCTAGAACAGAAAACACAAATACTTATTATACAACTGGCAATTTTAAGAAAAGTAAAGATATACACAACAAGATTGATACAGAAGTTCGAAGTTCAAGATTATTAAATTTTGGTAGAAAAAAACAAAATTCTAAGTTATTTGGATAAAAATAAAAATAATATAAACGCATTTAAAAGTTGTGTTTATTTAAACTTGGAGTAACACTGCATATTCTACTTCTTTGAATCAACCTCTGGTTAGGTTTGATTCAAAAAGAAATGAATTGTTTTATCTATATATTTATGAATCTATCTATATACCTGTATATGATCAATTAGTGATTAATAGATAAATAAAACCATATAAATAATAAGATAGATCATACTACTTTATCATATATTATACCAGATAAGACGCCACCATTCATCGTCTGTAATACAGTATTTCTGAATGATGCTTTATCTTGGGCCAACAATAGAGCTGCATCTTTATTCAGTGGATCTTTTGGAGTGCATTCTAAAAATAAAAACAATAGTCCAATAATGATACAATTAAGATCCAAAACAGGTAACCAACCTTCTCTCAAGATATTTAAGCAGATTCTTCCATCAATATCTATATTTGGGTGAAATATCCTATTTAAACATATAACTTTTGGTGGTTCAATAGGATAAGTTTCTTTAAATTCAAGTTGAAAGTTGAAATGACCTTTTTTATAAAAACCTTCATTTGGCGATATTATTACATTTAATTGTATTGGTTTCTCACTTTCAATTAATGGAGAGACAATCTCTAATGAGACCTCTGGAATATGCTGATAATTGGCTACATCGTTTTGCAATCTCATTCTAGCAGGGGACAATTGCGCATCCACTGGATTAGAACCATTTTGCTTGGCATTTGCTATCCCTTGTTGCTTTTTATCCAATATTTTACGAAGTTTTAGCTGAATAATAAATAGAATTTGTCAGTAAAAAATAAGTTTCATTTTCTCATATATTTTAGAGTTCTTAGCTGATTCATACATACCATTTACAGAAAATTATGTTTCTACTTTATTACTAACTGATTTGGTATCCTAGGTAGATCAAGCCCCAGCATTAACATTCAATACAGTGTAAACCATTTGCTCGACATTCGCATTTATATACTCTTTTATGTCTAAATTTTTTTTATTCGGTGATTTCATGTTAAATATTTTTCATAATTTCTAAAAAAACAATTTACTTCAATTTGAATATTCAGTATATAAATGACAATAAAAAGTAAAAAGAATTGTAAGCTTGTATTCATTCAGCTCTAGAAGATCAATTGACCACTTAAACCAATTGCAGGTATGAGGTTTAATAGCAGATCAAATCTGTTGTCTTCCTTGAGATCGAAAGCTCTTGGAAAGTTAGCGCAATTGTCATTGAATGAATCTGAGAGTTTAGGCGATAATTTGAAGGATGACAACCCACTTTATTTAATCACACATTCGTTACCAATATTTTATTCAACTAATACTTCCAAATTATACACAATTCCATTAAATTTGAATGAATGGGAAGTATTAATTTCACTAAGTGCTTCTCAAGTGAACACGTTAGAACAAGCCCAGCAATTGTTGGATAGTGTAATTGCTGTCTATTTTGTAGACTCTCCAAGACAACGATTTACTGATGTACTGGTCAATAAGTTTAGACAAGAAGGTTTAAGAAATCCTAATGAAATTTTGACTTTTCAATTGACAAGTTTTTTACTATCTTTGTCTAACAGATTCCCAGAATTGGCAAAGAAATGTGAAAACTTAATTGAACAATATTTATCTTTAGTTTCTCAACTTTATCAACAGAAACCTTCAATATTGTTTTCTTTAATTGGTTTCATCAATGCCTTCATTTATACTACTGAAAGTTCATCAGTTTCTTTGTACCAATTTGTCTGGGAAAAATTCATTGTACTAACCAATGAAAATGAATTTTTCCAGCAAGTAGAAAATGTTTTAACTTCTAATCCAACTTTCATTAATGATACAATGGTTCAATATTTTGACGCTGGTCATGAACTTAGTGCACCTTTCTTTTTAGAATTGACAGCACGGTTCCAAATTGCATTTGTTTCCCATTTGCTATTTCAACCAACACCGAGCCATGTTCTAACACCTGGTTCATTTAGTCTTGAAGTTTTGAAGATACAGAATTTAAAATTTGATTTAGATCAAAATTCTGATGAATTAACGGATGAACTTCGTATGGATATGAAAGAATTGAACAATTTTCAAACCAAGGTCAACGAAAATAAAGAATTACTTATTAAACTTTGTAACCATGCCCTTAATTGCACGACAAAATTAGATAATTTAGATTTATCTACTGACTATAGAGCAAGATTAACCTTTGATGTAAGATCATATTATTTGGAATCATTATCTATAATCCCGTTTATCGCTGATACTGAAAGTTCGATGTTTTCCACATTTTCCAGAAGTATCACAGCATACATGGACACATTTTTATTATCTGAATATGTCACACCATCTTTGATCAATACTATCATATGTGTTGCCTCATTAATGAATTTTTTCTCTGAAGAAAATTCATTATCCTTGTTAAGAATGTTTCCTTTATTGGTCTCGTCAAATCATATAAGTAATGAAACTGTTACTGAAATCTCAAAAACATATACAATAGGTTTACGCCCATTAAATGAAGATGCTGTTGTTAATACAATTTATTCTATTAATAACATGCTGGCAGTTACAGAAAATGGCACTCCACGTCAGCTAATGAGAGGACATCAATTAACAATGAACTCTCTGAACGGACCATCGAGAGATCGTGCAACAACATCTGGTACTTTAGAAGCCATTAAAAATTATAATTCTCCTTCTGCTGAAGATAAATCACCTCTAATCAACGATGAAAAATCTAAATCAACTTCGTTTACTAATTACCATAGTATGTTGTTTAAAAACTGTGTTTCAGCCACCGTTACGATTGCCTCACATTATAATGATCCTTCCATTACCGCTTTAACAACTACAATTCTTACTCAAAAAGTAAATGTTGTTTCCAAGGAATTAGATAAGATCATTATCGACTCCATTGCTTTATTAGCACCATCAACTACTCCAACAGAATTTTCTTTACTGCTAAAATTTCATAGATTTATAATTCATTCTGCTATTAAAGAAAATAACATGGAACTGTTAAAAATTATTAATAATTCGAAGATAGTTATTTCGAAGGAATTGAAAAAATCCCAATATTTTTCTGAACTTTACAAGCTACATTTATATGATTTACTGGATCTTATAATATCAAGTGGTGAAGTTGAACATAAAGAACACAGAACTGATTCCGAAATATCAAGAGTTGCAAATCAAATTAGTTATTATTTGATTCCTTTGGCTCATTTATTACCCAAACCAGGATTCCCACCATTAGACATTTCATTTGATGAAACTTACACAAATATGTTTAGAAATATTTGGTTTAATATGGTTATTCATGGTTTCCATTATGCTGCAGATTTTGTAAGCATTAGCAAAAGTCACTTAAGTGTTATTGCTTATAATACACCACCTTTGGCATCTGACTTTCCAGCCAACAAAAAGGAGATGTCATTGGAAATGAATTCAGTCTTGCGTCGTGGATCTTCAAGTTCTAATGTTAAGCAACAAAAGCATGCGATATCAGCATATTTAACAACTAAACCTGTGCAACCAAGATCTGTATCGACGCCAAAAATGATGTTTTTAGCTGCAACAGTGTTACTAGAAACAATTAGATGCGAATCAGGAGATTGTTCAAAAACTCTTTTATATTTTTCAGATCCTTCTGTTGTTTCTTCATCGATTGAAAAGAATATTGAATTGATTAATTTTACTATGATTCGAAATTTTACAAAACTTGCACAAGCCGGAAATTTAGAGAAATATAGCTCAAAGGTCATTGCAAATCAGTTGAATAATATGTTGTTGCTATTATCTCATAAAAATACATTATTACAAAATGCTGCTTTTAAATCGTGCGAGTTATTTATAAAAACAATTCCTTCTTCTTTGTGCCATCATTTATCATTATACACATTATTGGACTTAATGACTGTTTTATTTGATGGTATTATTGACTGCGAGACTAATCGTTTCGAACCCCATTATGAGTTTCATTTGAAACATTTTAATACTAAAGTTACACTTCCTAGTTCTTTTTCTTGGCGTAAAGCAACTTTAGCCAGATTATTAAAAAGTGGTAAAGAGTGGGTTAAATTTATATTAAACAGCTCAAGTCAAGATATTAAGATATTATTACAATCTTATATTTCTGATTTAAACCAATTCGATAGATTAGGGAATGTTGAATATGGAGTATCATTTGCAATGGAAATGGCTGGAACAGTCTTATCTGTTGATAGAGAGTTATCAAGATTGAATTACATTGGAGGTGAGAAACCAAATACACTGGCTGGTTTTATTTCACAACATGCATGGAGGTCGAAGTACCTTGTAGATAAGGCAATTGCCTCTTCTCCAAAAGATATATCCAATGAAATTGACACTTATATCACAATTATCGATAACAGCATTCTGAATCACATCGATGTCCCTGCCAAAACGGTTTCTGAATTTTTGGATTTGTCAGCAGCTTTAATTATCCATGGTACTTATGATGCAGCATCTTTAATCCATAATGTTGTACGTATTCCTTTTGAAGTATTTACTTCATCAGCGATGAAAGCTGCTACCAATGTTTGGTTAACTGTAATGAAAGAAAGAGCAGATTTGTCGTATATTTTATTGGTTGAAGTTGGTTTTTACTGGATGCGTTCAGTTGACAACAGCAATGGTTTATATTCAAATAAGCATGATTTAATAAAAGAGGAATTCCAAATGATGGAATACAAACCATATAATAAGAAATCTATTAACAGAAATGCAAAACAAGCAATGGAATCATTGGAGCCGCATAGACAATTGATAATCTTTTTGAGTTCCCATTTCAAAGGAACCTTATTTCAAAGTGATTCATTATTAAGACTATTTACCAATTGGGTTTCTCATGCAGTTAACAACTTGAAAAATGCCTCATTGCATCCATTTGCTCGTTTAATTCGAAATGAATTATTGTTATTTGCCATTGTGTTATTAGAAGTAAATTATAGACAAAATTCCAAGTCAGTGACAAACCTATGTAACACAATTGCTAAAGGTGGTTTAAGTTGGTTTAAGAAAGATTTGGCCTGGCCATTTGGTGCAAATGAGCTAAGAAATAAAGCTGATTTAGCTGTTGCAATCGAATTATCAACTCAATTGGATAAAATATCTGGCATAATGGAACGTTGCTGTAAGATACAATATAAACTATTACAGTTTACTCTAAAAACTGAAATCTTTAAAATGAAAACCTGGCTATCTCCTTTAAATAAAATGGATAATGTTGAAAATTCATTAAGTGGAGATATGATAACAGCTGCTTTAGCAGTAAGTCCACAAATTGCTGCTAATATCATCCTTGGAACCTCTTCTAGAAAGGGCTTGACAGAACTTTCTAATATTATTTCAAAAAATCCATTAAACTTCGTTGGTGTTCCAGATGTCGTGGATATCTACCTAAAATCCGTTGGTAATTATTCTAATGCGGATTTACATTATATAACTTACTGGTGCCCAACAACACCATTGACTTCAATTAGCTTATTTTTGCCTGCTTGGAATGGTAATAAATTTGTTTTGCAATATGCTACCCACTCTTTAGAGTCACACGATGTTAATGTAACCTTCTTTTACGTTCCTCAAATTGTTCAATGTTTAAGATATGATACAACCGGCTATGTGGAAAAATTAATTATTGATACAGCTGTTTTAAGTGTTTTATTCTCGCATCAAATTATATGGAATATGTTAGCTAATTGTTACAAGGGTGATGAAGGATTGATTGAAGATGAAATCAAGCCTACTTTGGATCGTGTTCGTGAAAAATTGGTTTCTACGTTTAGCGAATCGCACAAAGAATTTTATGAAAGAGAATTTAAATTTTTCAATGAAGTTACAGGTATTTCTGGTAAATTAAAGCCATATATTAAGAAAAGCAAAGCAGAAAAGAAACAAAAAATTGATGAAGAAATGGCAAAAATTAAAGTTGAACCAGATGTTTACTTACCTTCCAATCCAGATGGTGTTGTCATTGATATCAATCGTAAAAGTGGTAAACCTCTACAATCACATGCTAAAGCTCCATTTATGGCAGCATTCAAGATCAAAAAAGAATCTGAAAGTGATGATGGTAAAATTGAATCAATTGAAACATGGCAAGCTGCAATTTTCAAAGTTGGTGATGACTGTAGACAAGATGTCTTAGCATTACAATTGATTTCAATGTTTAGGACAATATGGTCAAACATTGGTTTAGATGTATTTGTTTTCCCATACAGAGTTACCGCCACTGCTCCAGGTTGTGGTGTCATTGATGTTTTGCCAAATTCTATTTCTCGTGATATGTTGGGTCGTGAAGCAGTAAACGGTTTATATGAATATTTCATTAGTAAATTTGGTAATGAAAATACTTTTGAATTTCAAAATGCTCGTAATAATTTTGTCAAATCATTGGCTGGCTATAGTGTTATTTCATATCTTTTACAATTTAAAGATAGACATAATGGTAACATTATGTACGATGACCAAGGTCATTGTTTGCATATTGATTTTGGTTTTATCTTTGATATTGTACCTGGTGGTGTTAAATTTGAAGCTGTACCATTTAAATTAACAAAAGAAATGGTTAATGTAATGGGTGGCTCTCAAGATACCCAAGCCTATCGTGATTTTGAAGAATTATGTATCAAAGCATATTTAGCTGCAAGACCACATATGGAATCAATTCTTGGTTGTGTTGAACCAATGTTAGGTAGTGGTTTACCTTGTTTCAAAGGTTCTAAAACAATGAAGAATTTAGAAAATAGGTTCCAACCACAAAAGACTGACCATGAAGCAGCTCAATTTATGAAATCATTGATTAAGAAATCGTACGAAAGTTTGTTCACAAAGGGTTACGATGAGTTCCAAAGATTAACCAACGGTATCCCATACTAGCCACATCTTATATATAAATATATTGAATATATTAGAATCTGTATACTAATTAATTCCAGTTTAGCATCACGTGTATTTTTTCTTTAAAATTGCCGTTCCTCGTTTAGAGCTTATTATTCCCGAACTTCGGCTTTCCTCGTTCCCACATTTCCGAATCGGTCAAACAGAGAATGACCGACACGACCGATTTGATTTGTTCAAAAATGAATGACCGATGTTCGCAAAGCATCAATTAAATAGCCGCTATCGATTCAATGGAATTAAAGAGAATTAATATTAATTTTTGTAAAAAGTATATAAATGGATATATATTTATAGGGTATGATGTTTGAAATTTGAACTAGTCATTTATTTATTAAAATATATATTTTGAGTTACAACTGTATATCAAAGATTAACGTCAATCAATAAATCAAGAGCATTTATATTAAAGAGTTCAAGAGAAATATATTACAAAGAAAGAATATTTTGAGTAGTAAATCTTTTATGCATAATATTTTTAATTCTTTTGAAGTGATATAGATTGGAAGATGTTGTCTACACGTTCCGTATTGAAAAAACCTTTAAACAGGGGTTTAGCTACTGTTTCCAAATTGACTAAAGATTCAAAAGTTAATCAAAATTTATTAGAAGATCATTCTTTTATCAACTATAAACAAAATTTAGAATACGTTGATATCGTCAGGAAAAGATTAAACAGACCATTGACATATGCTGAAAAAATATTATATGGTCATTTGAATGATCCGCATGGTCAAGAAATTGAAAGAGGTGTTTCATATTTAAAATTAAGACCAGATCGTGTTGCTTGCCAAGATGCAACTGCTCAAATGGCAATTTTGCAATTTATGTCAGCTGGTTTACCTGAAGTTGCAA